>PVKB01002262.1:121475-302626 GCA_004027205.1 Ctenodactylus gundi
GGGGTGGGGGGGTGGGAACGTAACAATCTTCTTTCTTCCTTCCTTTAATACAGTTCCAGTTTCCCAGTTGGGCCCCCACATCCACATGGGTATTCTTCCCTCTTTTGCTGGCCCATAAATCGCTCACACTCTAATCAAGGCTAGTTCCTAATTGCCTAATCTAGCCTTGGTTATTTAACTCTAATCCAGGTATGGTTCCTAATTGCCTCAAATTGACATAATCTCTCCAGCAGTCAGATAGAATTTAATGTACTGCACATATGAAATAAACTCATGCATATGAAAATAACTTTAATTTTAGAACATACTCATAATGTGTAGAAATATACGCAGGAAATAAATTCTTTTAAAACCTAGAATATTCATTTTCCTGTGTCACTTACTACTTTTGGTATTTGTGTGTTTACAGAAAGTGTAAGCAAATGAAACATGCATTTCCTCTTAAAAGCTAAACCCTCTTAATGCTTTTAACATAGTGATTTTCAAAGACTGTTGTCACAGAGGCTCAGGCAGTCATTATGTATTCAATTGAAGTTGAGATTATTCAGTCAGCATAACAACATCTTGTCTGCAACCTTGCTGATCTGTATAAAAGCCAATAAATACTGTATGTAGTGTTATTATCTGAGAAGCACCAGTTTGCCCAGGACACTGAGGGATAGTTTCTATCTTCTTTCAAGTGATTTCATGAAATATTTACTGTGCAGATACCCCAAAGTGGATTTCAGTTTAAGTTTCTGCTCTCAATTGCATAGAAGCGCATATTAGCCTTTCCCTGTGTATTATGAAAATAGGATTTGTGCTTGTAAAAGTAAAGATAAACTCTGACCTACTATGAGTAAGAAATACAAACATTGACATACTGGTTCTACTTGAATAATTAATCATATATTAAATGTATTTTTATATTATATAAACTACTATGAACTCCGTAATATAGTGATCAAAGATCTTGATTCAAAATGCAATTCATGTGCAGACGTAGATTGAAAATTGATGAATTGGGGGCTTCATTCAATGTGAAATTAAACTTTGGAAAAATGTGTAAAAGATGTATTGGATTGGTAAACTCTAAATCCTTTTACATATACTGAAGGGAAAAAAATCAATGCACGTGTTATACATTATAATAATTTCCAAAATATAACTAATTAAAATGACGTATGTACATTTTAAATTAAATATTTGTAAAGGTTCTAATACTGGTATTCTCTCCCATGAAAAACCCTCTGACGAGTTCTAGTAGCAAAACAAGGCTGTATTTTTTTATATGTTCAAAAATGTGTAATTTTGACTCAACTGCAGCAGCAAATTATATTTTAATATTTCAATCCAGGGATTTTAATTTTTCTTACACTCATTCACTTAGTTAAATTATTCTATTTCTTCTGAATTCAGTTTTAGTAAATTATATGCTTCTTCAGGGTGTTTTTTCAATTTGTTGGCATCTAGTAATTCATAATGTTCATTGTTATAAATCAGTGATTGTCATTGTTTTCTCAGCCATAATATACATTGATTGCTATGAATACATTTTAATTTTTCTTCCTTTCTTCCTTCCTTCCTTCCTTCCTTCCTTCCTTCCTTCCTTCCTTCCTTCCTTCCTTCCTTCTTCTTTCTGACAGCATCTTACTCTATAGTCTAGGCTGATCTTGATTTCTATGGGTCACTTTGAACTGATGGCAATCCCCCTGCCTCAGTCTCTCAAGTGCTGGGATTACAGATTTTCATCACCATGCATGCCTCATCTATGTGGTGCTGGAAAATCAAATCTCTTTCCTTGTGTTGCCTAGAAACATGTTTAAACTGCTGTGATATTCCTCCATCCCTACATATTTTATTTGCACCTCTTCTGTTCTGTTTCTCCTTCTGGTTAGAGCTTAGTCTTTTTTTTTTTTTTTTGGATTTTAAAGACCTAATTATAGCTGAGAAGTTGTTGTTTAAAAAAGAACATATCATGGTTCTTATAAAACTTTTAATTCTAAAACTTCTATAATTCTTCTTCAATCTTTCTTTCCTTTTGCAAGTTTTGGATATACTTTTGTTAGCTTTGTAACTTCTTGGGGTGCATTATCAAATGTTTTCTGCTTTCTTGATGCATTTATATCTATTAACTCCTTTTTTGATATGCTTTGATGTATTTCAAATTCATGATAATTTGTATTTTGTTACTTTTAGTTGTCATTGTCTTCTTTCTTTTCTTCTTCTTCTTCTGCTTCTTCTTCTGCTTCACAGAGCTGATCATCAAATTCATACATGCTAGGCAAACAATTGACCATTGGGATATACAATCATCTCTTAAATGTCCTTGATTTTCTCATTGACCCTAGGTTCAATTAAAGCACACTTTAAAATTTCATTTTCTTTACAATTTGCATAGTTCTTTTTTGTAACTTCTATCTATACTTTATTTTAGTAAGAGAAGAGTCCTGACATGATGTTGATTTTCTTTGTAGTTTGTGAACATACATTCTGTGGAATAATACAAGGTCTACTCAAAAATATATTCCAGGTCTTTGTGAGAAGATTCTGTATCTGCAGCTCTTGGAAAATTCATAAAACTACTTTGGAAAACAATATGGAGATCTCTCAAAAGACTAGAAATAAATATCCCCTTTGATCCAGTGACACCCCTCTTGGGAATATATCCAAAAGAGGTCAAAACAACACACAACAGAGGTCTATGTATACCCATGTTTATAGCAACACAACTAACAATAACTAAAATATGGGAGTCACCCAAATACCCATCAACAAACCAGTGGATACACAAACTGTGGTATTTATACACAATGGAATACTATGCATCTGTAAAGTCCAACAGCGTGGAGGCTTTTGAAGGCAAATGGAAGACATTTGAGAACATCATGCTTAGTGAAGTGAGTCAGAAGCAGAAGGTGAAACATCGAATGGTTTCTCTGATATGAGAAACCCAGATCACAATTATGTCATGGAACTTAAAACAAAACAAAACAAACAAACAAAAAAAAAAATCAAAGTGAACCAGGGAGGGTAGGGTGGGATGTGGAGGGACAAAAGGAGAGTGGAAAAGTCCTTGTCACCTTGACAAGATACATAGGTGCACAATATGCTAAACTTCATTGTAAACTTTAAATTTTGCACTTATACATACCAATAAAACAAGAAAAAAAATACAATGTTCCAAGATTGTCTGGTTTTTTTTTCACAGATTTTTTAAAATTGGAAATCCACTTTATCTTACAAGTAAAAATTATGTATTACTCTTGGTTTCTATATGAGCGGACTTTCCTTTAACTACCATTTCATGCTTAGAATCTATGTGTCTGATGAATTTGCATTTGCACCATTGGGTCACATTATTTGTTCTGTTGGCCAATCAAATTTCAACTGGAGAATTTAGTCCATTTACATGTAAGTCTATTTCCTTTACTGAAGATTTTGCTCACGTGGTCTGTTTTATGGTTGTGTTATCTATCATTTTGGGTATTAGTCCTCTTTGTGTATTGCTGGAAGGTTTATTGTGTGTTGCATGTTTGGTTTTTCTTTGGCTTTGATTTTGTTTTGTAGTGGTAAGATCTGACTCCATATGTATTTGTTTATTTACTCTGTTAGTGAATCTTAACTAGTACTTTTTCTGGTTTCTTCTTCTTTTAGTACATTGAATATATCTTCCTATTCTTGTCTAAGATTTAAAATTTCTGAGAAATATGTTGTTAATTTAAAAATGATCTCCTTAGATGTGACTTGATGCTTTTATTTTTTTTTATCCTGTTTTAAAATTCTAACTTTGGCTGTTTGGCTTTGATTTTTGAAAAATTGACTCTGAATTGGCCTCAGAGAATGCCTTTTTGGGTCACACTAATATTTGAAACCTTTGAGCTTTCTGTACCTATAATTTCATATATCATGAAGACTTGGAAATTTTTAATTCTTAGTGTATTAGTTTGGTTTTATATGCCTACTGAACCTTCCCGTTTTCTCATATTACTCATAATAGTAATTACTTCTTTTTTCATCTTTTTTTTTTCCTTCCAGAAACAGCATCTTGCTCTATAGTCCAGGCTTGTCCTGAACCCACTGCATAGCTCAGGCTGGCCTGGAACTCACAAAGATCCTCCTGCCTCAACTTACCAAGTGGTGGGATTACAAGCATAAAGCCACTCCTCTGGTTTGTGAAGAGCTTTTTTTTTTTTTTTTTTTTTTTGAGACAGGGTCTCTCTCTCTGTGGTCCAGGCTGGTCCTGTGTTCACTTCAGAGCCCAGCTGGCCTTGGACTCATGGCAATCCTCCTGTCTCAGCCTCCGGAGTGCTGGGATTACAGGCGCACGCCACGACTCCCATCTTATGTGGTGCTGGGGAATCGAACTCGGGTACTTAGCGCTTGGCTTAGTGCTTGCTCAAGCGCTTTAACAGCTGAGACATTCCTCCAGCCTACCCCTCTGGTTTGTATGCTGCTGTGGGTTTGGATTCAAGACCTTGTGCTTCCTAGGTAAGTGACAAACCACTGTGGTATTTCTTCATCCATAGTCTTTAAATTATTTTGACAGTGTTATCTACAAGTTATAAATCGAATTAAGATATTTTGTAGCTATCCCAATCTTTGGGTTTGTTGATATAAAATAATTTTATTTCTTCAGAAACATCTGGTTACCCTTTATTTTCATATTTGTGGGAATGTATGTGTGTGCATGCATGTATGTGTGTGTTCCTACATTAATATCTACAGAT
The DNA here is from genome assembly GCA_004027205.1 of Ctenodactylus gundi. Lineage (NCBI taxonomy): Eukaryota > Metazoa > Chordata > Mammalia > Rodentia > Ctenodactylidae > Ctenodactylus > Ctenodactylus gundi. The sequence continues at coordinate 126,185 of PVKB01002262.1, forward strand.
CCTTTCAAAAAGTTGTCTCTTTTATTTTTATAAAATATTTTTAGCCACGGAATCTTTTTTTCTAAAAATGGTCCCTAGGACCTCAATTGGAAAAGGCACGCTATCTTTGGTTCACTGGGTACTTCGGAGTTGATCAAATTTGGTAACACCTGCAAGTTCCTCACTGGGTAGACTTCAGTGGCTTGTTAAGCTGATCTTAAGAGCTTAGAGGTACCTCTTCTGAGGGTGGTTTCTGTGTGTGTGTGTGTGTGTGTGTGTGTGTGTGTGTGTGTGTCTACCCAACAAGGCCAAAAGTGCATGCATGAATTGTTCCAATAAATGTCTGGGGTGGTGCTGCCCGTTCAGCCTTTTAGGACCCTGAGTCACTTAGCAAGGCTATCTGGCTGCTTCATGAAACTGTAGACAATTGAGTATTTCATAGTGAATGTTCCAGTGACTAATAAGACCTCAAGTGTGTGGGGGGAAGATATATTATATATTAGAAAAAAGACAAAGGAATATAGCCCCACTACCAAGATTCCAGGTGCACAGTCTACTACATCTACTGAAGTAAGATTGATTGTCTTGGCTTTTACTCGTCATGGCAAAAGGCAATACTTTTCACTCCTTAAAATGTCAAATATATTGAATGATTATTTCTTACATTCTTATGAAAATTCTTATGAAATATTATGTCAACACTACAATTACCCTTTTCATTTAATTTATATCAACACTAAATTTATTCTCGTTGCTTTGCTTCTAAATGATTAATTAATTAATTAATGTATTTATTTATTTTTCAAGACTGGGTCTCACTCTGCAACCTAGGCTGTTCCTGAACTCCCTATATCGCACCAAGATAGCCCCGAACTCAGAGCATTCCTCCTGCCTCACCTCCCGAGATATGTATGAAGAATATTTTATGAAAATGTGAGGCTTTCATTCTTGTGTTTCATTTACATTTACATACATGATTGGTACATAATATTAAGTGATATGTATTATAACAATTTTCTAAAGAGCTAGCCATATAAAAAAGTAGGATGGTCAATGGGAGGATTTTTTGTGTATGTTGACTACAATGGCTACTATGGGCTATTGGAATATGGGCCTGCCTCATACAGTGTAGAACCAGTGACATTTGTTGAACGCTGTGTCTTTGTGGTTAGCATGTTAGAGCCCAAGGAGTAATTTATGCAATCAACTTTCTTATAGACATGAGGACCCTTTTCTAATAGGTTGTCCTTGCACTGATGGAGGTTTCCAAATGTTACTTCAATAGACTTTCAGTTTAAATCCATCAAATCAGAACTTCTCACACTAGTGGCCATGCAGGGCAACCATGAGTGACAATGTTGCCTAAGATGACTGAGCCTCAGATGAAACAGCAGGATAAAAACAAGTGGTAAGGACCATGGATTCAGGAGCAAAATCACCCAGGTTCAAATTCCAACTAAGCAAGTATGGACACAGTTACCTAAGATACCTTTTGAATTGTTGTCATTATATTTTTGCTCTTATATATATGGATATGTGCAAAACTTAGAATTTATGGTGATCTTGGGAATTTTGCGCACATGCACATCATGGTAACATTACAAGTCCTTCCCCTCACTCCTTGCAACTCTCCTCTCAACCCCCTCCCCCAGTTCCCGTTATTTTCCACATTAATTTTCATAAGGTAATTGTGATCTGGATTTCTCACATCAGTGAAATATTCAATATTTCACCTCCTGCTTCTGACTCACTTCACTAAGCATGATGATATCAAGTTGCCTCCATTTACCTACAAAAGCCTCCAATGCCAATAAAACATCACTAGTTAAATGGTTAAATCTGGAAAACTAACTCAAGTGGAAGGAGGATTTCTGTAATGCATTCAGGAACAGCCCAGACTATACGACAAAACCCAGTCTCAAAAAAAAATAAATAAATAAATAAAAAAGTAGATCACACCTGGCCAAAATATAAAAGGAACTTGCAGAGTTAAAGGTTTTGAGTGATTATATGGGCATAGTGGCACAGGCATGTAATTCCAGCACACTTGGAGAAGCCTACGCAGCAGGCTTGCCATAGGTTTAAGGTCATCTTGGACTGCATAATAAAGTGAGGATAGTCTGGAATACAGAGTGAGACTCCTTCTTTAAAAAGAAAAAAAAAAGACTGCATCAAGTCAGACAATAGAGAGAATTGGAACTTGTAAAAAATAATCTGCTGAGAATTTGAGATGGGAAAGCATAATTTACACAAGAGAAAAATAAAATTTTAAAATTATGATAATAATTGTTGCACAATATTCTCAAAAGCATGTGGGTTAGGCAAGAACAACGCTGCTTAATATGTTCAGGATCTCATCCCTAGAGAGAAAGATTACTTTCTTTCACTTACAAATGAACTTTGGGGATAAAACTAAGGCTTTGCATATTGAGGAGTTGGTCCTAGATTATCTGGATATTTGCAATTTGATCACAAGTTTTTCAACATACATGATGATTCTTCCTGCTGCAATGAGAGAGACTTGACCACGACTTAAGTGGTCAGAAACATTTGAAAAATGAAAAAGAGGGATTCTACCTGCTTCAGAAGGCTTTGCGGGTGTATAGGAGGAGAGGCCACAATCCCCAGCACATGGCTAACTCTCAAAAGGCAGTGAAAGCTGTCATCTAACACTTTGCATTGAAATGGGAACCTTTCTTCTATCTCATCACAGAAATGAATGTTGCCTGTACCCTAAACACATAAGGCAAGAGTTTTACCCTAGTCTTTAAAGGGGAATGTGGCCCTACAGATCATTTGAGATTAGTCAGATAAGATGCACACTGAAATGCTATCATATGAAACTGAAGACAGTAAATTTAGTTTTAAGGTAAAAAGTTTGTGAAAACTTGGTTGAGCAGTAATTACAACCTCACATATCTTTTTAGTAACATGGATTTAAATAACCAGATTAGGCAAGAAAGAGACTTCAGAAACTTTAGAACATGAAAAGATTGTAGTCAGAATTCTCTTTCAGTAATGTTGAGACACAATTTTATCGAAAGACATCAATCTCACCATTTTGCCTTTCTAAACAAATCTGCATATTGTTTATATCTCCCTTCCTTTTCACAGTTCATAACCTCCATTTGAGTCATCTGAATAATGTGCAGTCTTATAACATCTCCTAAATGATTCAGGAAAAAAAAAAGAGCAAATAGATTCCTTCTTCTAGTGAGGTTGCAAAAGAAACCCTGTAGGATCTCTGAAGATTCTTCTTGATCTTTAACAACAGAAACCACGAGTACTTGGATGGAATATTGGAGGAGCATCACACATTTTGGGCTATTGCTGACAGTTGTGCAAGGATCCTGATAAAAATTGATCTTATAACATTGACCTTATGGATTATAGAGTGAGGTGAAAATCCTAATGTAGACCCAGATGGATAGTAGAGTTGATAGAACCATCTTTATTCTTCTTATCTTTCAAATGTCTTCTTACTTGAGTTATTGACTAAGCTTTCTGATTTGTAATTGAAGTCATTTTTCACTTAAACTCTTGCTACCCAACTTTACGAATTCTAAATAGGAATTAGTAGGAACCATACTGGGAAAAAATCATTAATGACCACACTGGACAATGCACTAGGAAAACACATTAAAATGATCTTACGAAAATATTTAAAATATTAGATGCCATAAGTATTTCTTTCTTCATTTAAAGATATTATTCCCACAAATTTTACCTGTCTAGAAAATATAGTAGCGCTGCTTATGCAACTATATCTTGTCTTAAGAATTTCCCATTCACATCTACATATCTCACATAATCTCACTCCAGAAAAATTTCATGATAGGTCCTAGGATCTTTCCTGACAACCAAAAAGATATAACCATTTTGTTGCCTTCCCACATACTTTTGAATTTTACCAATGTGATCATTTTAAAAACCTTTTATTTTTAAATAACTGTTCATGTAAATACTCAAAACATCCTCTAATTCAATAACAAATAACATTTAAATTAGCGATGAACTTAAAGTGTTTTAGATCTACCGTATGAACTGAGTCTAGAACATCTTTAAATTCACTGATATTACATTTCTGTATTTTCCTGTAAATTCATCTTTCCTTCAATTTAACATTCAGAAATTCCACAAAATGTAATTATAAGCAAATTTATATTTAAGGGTTTCCCTGTAAAAAGACTCATATTGACAGTAATATTTTCAGTACTACAATTATTTTCAAGACTTTTTAAAAAAGATTTCAAAACATTATTGAGTTTCATCCATTTAATACTCACATTGTGGCAAGATAATTCTAAAATGATATTTAGGTGATTTTTAAATGTAGAAAATATAACAGGGAAGGAAAATGAGGAAGCATAGAGAATCATGTAAAGAATTCCGAAGTAGTCGATTCTGAGAAGTTTGGAACCTTAATTGATGCTATATACTTCTCCAATATATAAAGTTTCCTTAAACTGTGAGTCATCCTTGACCCAAATTTGAGTATGAGATGAAAGATGTTTGTAGAGAGAGCTAAAGAGATTGGGAAGAGAAATTAATTCTGCCTGTGAACGTGTTACTGAAGATTAGCTATGCAAGAATATCTTGATGGAGCTTAGCTCTATGAGCCTGTAAACATCGTGCTCTGGGAGGTTGAAACAAGAGATTCACAGGTTGGATCCCAGCCTAGGTAATTTAGAGAATTAGTAAGGCCCTATGAAAATCAAAAATAAAAATGGTCTAGGGTTATAGCATATGCAAAATCCCTGGGCTCAATCCCCAGTACAATCCATAAATACACACACACACACACACACACACACACACACACACACACACACACAGAAGCACACACACACACGCACTCACGCACATACACACATGGACAAACAAGGACTTTTTTCTATTTAAAATTATTCCCTTTTAAAATTTAATTCTTATATTTAAACTTTATCTTAGTCTAGTTATTTTTCCAGTATATAAAAAGTAACTTGTAAAAATTTCAAAACATTTTCATTTGTACTTTTCATCTGGTATTTTGATGTTCATAAACTTAAAACATTTCTGCTATCATAGTATTAAAATAAAGTAAATATCATTTTATTTATTTATTTTTAAGAAAGCACTCTGAACATCAAAGGTGCTTGTATATCTCTTTGCAAATTAATGAAGTGTTTCACTCCTACCAAAATGTTGGTCATGCAACCCAGAGTCTGAGAAAAATTATCAATATCTCATCTAAATTAAAATCTAAATTAAATCTTTCTCTCCTTATGATTCAGTTTCTCCTTGGTAAGATTTCAATTATTATCATGATTTTATTGTTCTTCAGACTAGGGAGAAACATTAAAAACAATGAAGACATTTCTCAGAAGAGACTCATTTAACATTGTATTCAAATAAAACATGTAAATACTGTCATGATAACAGAACAGAGAAAATAAGAATTAGAAAACTTGGAAGAATAGCCTTATGATTCTACTACAATTAATTTTTCTTAAAGTGCCAAAAATCCTGAAAAATGTATAAGGATCTAATTAAAGTTATTAACTTATTATTAGCTTGTCAACATTTTAATAATTAAAAAATTAAGTTGTAGTCTAGCCTTCGTCAAAATATTAATATAATATGCATAATAATATATTAATTAAATGGCATATGTGTTGTGAATTAAAAATTGCCATTTAAATATGTACTCAAATACATATACTAAGGTAGTCTAGCATTCATTCTTGACATCCTACTGTTTAAAAATAATTATTTCTAAAATTTGTCTTTCATTGTGTAACTTGTAATCATAACATGACCAAAACTTCACTGCACTTGCAGTGAATAAAAATATACAAAAACATAAACAGATTACATATAAAATATGTCATATATATATATATATATATCATTGTTACTGCTACTTAGGACTTATTGGTGCCTCACCATTTTAAAAACTCAAGTTTTAAATAATTTTGAATAGCGTAGCTGATTATCCTTAAAGCATAAAATTTGCTATTCTTTCTATGATTATAGAGACAACTTAATACAACACTGTCTCAATGAGGAAGCTCTCCATCAATAATGCAGGAGACCCTTTGATGGATCAATTACAAGTTCTGTTTTCTAAATAGATCTCCATTGTAATTAATGAATAATGAATCAGCTATTTAATATCTTTAATACTTTGCTCTTATGACCAGTGCACTTCAGTAAATATGCATGTTTGTATAAAAAAGAAAATTGTTTTCCTTCTATTTAATTTTTTATTTAAAAATTACAGTGATAGAGGTTTTTCTCATTCTAAACCAACAAAAATCTAAACTTTTGTTTACTAGTATTCTTTCAATGACAGTGGAATCATAAAAATAATTGATGCAATTTAGAAATAGGTGATTTTTAAAAAAATCAAGTGACAATAAAACAAGACAGATGATTTTGCTATAGTAAGTAAAGCTTTTCCATACTCATTAAAATGATGTTATAGTTTGCATAGCTACCTTAACTCAAATCACATAGATACCTAATATTTTTAATATCTATTCACTATGAAAGCTTTCTAAGACGACAATAAATACTTTACAAAGAGTTAAGTATAAATACAACTTAACATCTTTGACTACCACCACTGAGCTCAATCTTAGAACACATGTCAGTTCCAATTTAGAATATTATTGCAGACATTGTAAATTTTGAGATTGCATTTTGTGATGTGTCTTGCTTCAAATAGATAGCTGCATTCCCAACAGCTGTAATAGTGTTGATAACAGCTAATGATAAAATGACATCTCGGCAAGCTACTTCTCCTGTTAAATGGAGAATGCAATGTACTTGAAATCTGTAATTTAAGTAATTTGCAAGGAAACACATTACTTAGCCAGCTTCATATTCTACTCATTCATGATCATGATTCCAGTGAATCAGTCAATATATAGACATAAAGATATTACTGTTCAAAAATGATAAGAGTTTAAGCACACTGTAATCACCAAATGTATTTAGAACAATAGTCTACTACTGTAACTAATTTGCCTTCCAGCTGTTTGAAGAATTTACTAAAGCATAGAGCCAATACCACGTACCATAGAGCTAATACCATGTACAGCTTTGTTTACGAAAATAATGAAAGTGTACTAGTGGAAAGTGCAAAAATACTTAATAGAAATTAATGTTCTGTGAAATAAAATTTTCTGTAAAAAATCAAAATGAGTACAGTAAACGCTTAAGTTTTCAGATGAACATTACATGACATACATTTAGCAACTACTAAATCATTTTTATTGAAGTGTTTGCACAAATTATGCAGCATGAAAAATGACAGCAATATGCTTGGCAAACTAACTGTTATGGTTGAATTAAATTAATTTTAAATAATATCCAGAAGACGTTCTATATAATCATAGAAACAGGAACAAAAACATTTGCAGACGCTGTATTAATGCATGACAGAGCTTATTTCCAAGCATCACTCTCAGCCTCGTACAGTTAATTATTTTGTGAAAGTTGCACTTGCATAAACCCTGAGGGTCTCCTATGTAGGATATGAATCACAGAATCATTATTTAGTTTTTACTGATGGATAGAGTTAGTAAATCACAATGTTAGGCCATACACATGACTGTTTTGTTAAAAATACCAGAAATAGTTAATTTATATATTTAAATGTTGTCTAACATATGATATTTCATTGTTTCAAAAATATATTAGGATAATCAAATAGGCCACCTTTCAAATATGTCATGTACCAATAAATAAATGTTAAATAAATAAACGTGGTAGCATTATTAATAGCATCGGTATTAGTTTTGGTTCTTTCAAAAGGCAGAATTTGAAGAAATTATAACAGAAAACATGAATTCAGAAGGCTTAAAACCTGAGGATGTAGAAATTCCAAGATGGCAGCCTGCACGCGCGAGAGCTATACTGTCCAATAGCTGCTCAGCTGCTAAGTGGAACAATGCCAGGGACCGCAGGACAGCTGGTGAGAATCTGCTTTGGATCTCGTTTCTTCGAAGAATGATAGCGAAGACTGGAGACTGAGTATCAGCAATAGGTAAACAGGTACAAGGTGAGATTGGAGCAAATCTGTGATGGAGACCTGTACTTTGTAGCAAGTCGCCATCAACAGACAATTGTGAAGGCGAGAACTTTCCAGAGGAAGAAGCTGTAATGATCTTTCTTCTTTCTTACTTTTTTACAGTTTAAGTTCCCAGTCAGGCCTTCCACATCAGGGTGGGTGTTTGCCCCTCATTTGCCAGCCTACAACTCACTCACACTGTAATCCAGGCTGGCTCTCAATTGCCTAATATAGGTGTGGTTCCGAAACTCTAATCCAGGTGTGGTACTTAATTGCCTCAAATTGACATAATCTCTCCAAGGGTCACAATAACTCGTAGAGATTTTCACCTGAAGTTATTTATAATTTTATAGATCAAAATGGCACCTTTTAACTTTATTTTTATTTCTAAATTAGGTTAATATTCAATAAGCATTAACATTCTAAATGTGCACATTTGTACCAAGTCGTAGTACATAATCATGCTCACTTTTCTTCTATATAAAATTTACAATTTGAGTCAGCAAAAATGCATCTTATGTTACTGAAATGTAAAATTGACTAAAGAAAAATAACATTTCTTTGTTAATAAGCACTTTCAATTTAAGAAGTTTTAATGATAATTTGTAATCAAATAAGTAACAAACTTCATAGAAAAAATTATTAGTCAAGAATTGGAGTTACCATACTTCAATATTAACTCCTTCAAAGGTGTGACCATTCTATATTGTTCACAGTAGACTTTTAACACTCTTACTGAATTATTAAAAATAGCAAATGAATGTATTTTGCATGAAATGATGTCATAATAAAACAGTACTCCTAAGGATAGCTCTGAGAACTGGTAAGAATGTAATGAGAGGTGTTTAAATTCTGCTTCCGCTATAGATCAAATGTAAAGAAAGAAAAGTCCCTGTAGATGTATGGATCCAACTTAATAAAAAAAAATTGGCACTGACTGAACATCAAGCAGGAGACTTAGAACATTACGCTAACGACTCCTTAAGGAGGGAAATCAGCCGACTTCTATCAATATACACATGAGCCTTACATTTATTTGGATGGTTTTTATTAAAGGGAGAGAAATATGATTTTTATTTTGTGAAAATTAATATTAATAAAACAAATCTACTTATTTCAATATATAACTATTCATGATTGCTGTATTTATTATATATTATTTATATTAGGCTTGTTTTAAATGTTTTTCAATGTTTTTATGATTTTTCAGTAAAATTTTATGAGTTTTGATGTCTCTATTTGATACTAGTGAATGTTATTAAAGTATTAATGTATATGAGCTTTTGAGAATGGGAAGAGTTAAATTTGGAGATCAATGATTCTGTAATGTCTTTTTCTCTTTCTTGTTGAAACCTTTTTTCAGAGTACCTTAATAATTTGGTGCTTGATTAGGAATAAAAAGGAATAAAGGAAGCAGGAACCTCTGTTTTAGCTGCAGACACACTGTCACCTCCACATGTTTAATGACCACAACAAGTTTCCTTTGTCCTGCTTTGTCCAGCACCTGGATGTCTCCTAAGGCTAATTTGGAAGTTTTTCTTCTTCCCAAGAGCTTCTTTAATATGCTGATCCAAAGGCAGCAGTCTCAGCAGCTGCCCTTCTGCAGACTTTCACTGTCCTATTATTAGAACTAGCATCTTGATTACAATGACCTGTTTATATAAATGTGTCCCCCAGCAGAACTTCAGAGCAGAGTCAAAATCTCATTTGAATCCCCAGGACCTCCTGTGGATAGAAACTAGAGTAAGAACTCAACAAATATCCATTGGTTATGGGTAAATAAATGAATTCCATTTGGGCTCCAAAAATAAAGCAAAAAGATCAAAGTTTTCTACTGAGAAGCTTATTGGACCAAAGAAAAAAAATGTAATGTAAAAATCTAATTGTGTTAAACATTCCATGCAGGCTAGAACCAGTAAAAATTTTAAAACAGTGTTAGAAAGTTATATAAAATTTATACTATTGTGTTTGGTAGTCTTCAACATAACATCTAGTGGGTTAGACTAAACTGCAATATTTCAAAAAAACAAGTTGGAACATTATAAGGGACATATATTCATTAAGAACTCCAAAGTTTATTGGACTGAAATTCTAGAGTTTATTGCCATTGATAAATATTTCATTATATAACCCCCCCCCCCCCTTTTAAGAGCAGACCTCTAAAAGTAAGTAGACAAAATTAAAATTGAGATAGAAGTCTCCATAAGTTTAGTCAAGCTTGGTGGATTTCTCTTGTACAGTACCCATAGCTGTGAATTGTATTTATTGAGAATAACAGTAAGAAGTTAATGTGTGTTTGCTGGTGGGTGAGCTTCCTGCAGAGGGTACATGCTGTACATGCTTTAGACCTCCTAAGGGTGCAGAAAATCTTAGAGTCAAAGATGAATAGCCCCGTGGGCTCAGCATTCAGTTGCAGAAAAGATAATAGAAAAAATTTTTATAACAATAAGGAAAAAAAAAAGCCCTTATCCTTCAACAGAAAAACTAATGCTGTTAAAGAAAGCCAGTGACCTATATTTTGGTTAGAATGGAAACAAGACTTTGTTTGCAATAACACACATCAAACCCAGATCAAAGATGAGATTTCATGAAGCAGTTACATGATTATATAACAAATAGTATGGCACTACTTTCTTATAAGAGCAAATAAAATTTGAATATTCTTTAAAACTAAAATATTGAAATTATTGATATATTGATCAACTAAAGATTTTTTGTTAGACATTTTTCATTTTATTTAAATGTGTACACTTGCTTACATATCGTAGTTCATTTCTTTTGATTCTTAATTCTCTAACAGAGATTCCTAAAATTGTCTTTTGGTATATATTGTCTTACTTATATTTATTTGTCTTGGGGAAAATAAACATGAGCCCAATATTATACTGTAAATAGAAAGCCATGTATGCATATAAGGCAATGAAGTTTATACTCTGAATCAGCTGTTCTCATTCTATAAAACATGAAAAAACTTATTCCAATAATAGATGTTAGATATCTCTTATTCTATTTATTTGGTTCACATAAAAATATAAAGTTAGATGTAAATGTAACAGAGTTGCTACAAATTTTGTTATGTATTTAGTTGGCAGAACTTTCCCTTTCTATAATTTATGTAGTACATGAAAATTTAGTTATTTTAATGCTTTTATTCATAAATGTGATTATTTTTTCTCTGAGAATTTAAAAGTAGGGACTAATGGGGTGGGTAGGTCATTGGTTTAAGTTCTTGCTTGACATGTGAAAGACTCTGAGTTCATTCCTCAGGGCTACACGAAATTTAGCTGAGCATGATAGCCCATGCTTATAATAACCTCAGTAGCAATTGGGAGGCTGTAGCAGGAGGATAGCCATGAGTTCTAGGCCAACCTGGCTACATACTGAGATCAGGACTACCCTGAACTGCAGAGCAAGACCCTGTTTCAAAAACAAACAAAAAACAAACAAACAAACAAACAAAAGAAAGAGCAAACAAATAAAAAGGTTTTTGAAAGTGAAAGAAATGAAGTTCCTTTCTGAGGGCTAAAAAAATACAGATGTGACATATTAATAAGGGTAAAACTCTATATGGTACAGGTATGACTGAAAAATTTTGAATATCTAAAACTTAAATTGTGTTTGTATTACTCTCAAACAATTATGATTCAGTAACCAGACAGGCTATTATTTTTACTGTATTTACATGTAAGATTATATAGAATATAAGCATTAAAAATTTAGAAATGATTAAGGAAACAAATATTTAAAATTACTGTATTTTCATTTTTGGTCTCTTTTGTCATGTTAATAATCTTGTCTCTTCCTACCATTTATTTATGTTTATTTTTTCCCAATCAAAAAATTCAGACTTTTTAAATTCAAACTTTTAAAGTTATACATTCTTATATACTTCGTAAACTTTTACTGTCAAGCTTCTCACAAAAAATTAATTATTCAATTAAATGAATCCTAAGTAATGACTTTGCTTCATTTCATGAAATTGATGTTTATCTTCCAACAATGTGGACAAAATCATAAATGCTAATAATAAATGTAGCTAATTATGCAGTATGTTGGCTAATGCAAAATGCAAAAAAGGAAAAAGATTAGGTGTTTTGTAAAAAGAAATCAGGATTTGCAGGAAAAAGTCACAATGGTCTTATGGAGATGTGCTCTGTGAGGAGATACGTGTGCTCGCATAGCTGAGATGAGGAGTCCAGGGAGAGAGAGAACCACCAGCCAAAGCTTGAAAGTAATTATGTATTATTTTGTTTTGTCTTTTATCTTTTTTATTTTTTTCCTTTTTTGAGACTAAGGCTGGAATCAAACTTCCCTTCTTTTCACCTCTGCTCCCCACCAGAGTGCAATGGGATCATAGGTCTAACTACCTTTTGGGGCAAAATAATTAAAGAACATTTTAAATTTTTATTTTATTTTTAATTAGTATATATTTGGATGCATAATAATAACAGGAGGTCGAGAAATTGGTCCATTTTTATATCACACATCTTGATGTTGATCATTTTTATTTCGCTCCCCATTCCCATTCCCTTCACACACCATCCACTTTTTGCAATCCACAAAAATCTAACATCTTGCTTTCTTCCACATTTTTTTTTGCTCTTTTACTTTTTTTATGTTAGAGAAGCCACATAATAGTTAGTCTTGTATGCCTGATTCATTTTGTGCAAAATAGTGAAAGTGGTATTATAGTGAGATTATGATTTTATCAAGGAGACTAGAATTTTTTAAATGGAAGGAATCATGAGATTGGGGGGATTAAGATCAAAGTAGAAGCAGCTTCAGATAATACTTGGCCTTCTGAACGAGAGTAAAGTAGGTAACCTGCTGAAAAATGGGGATAGAACTACCCAAAAGACCCAGAAAGAGCACCTAAACACTTGTGTGGAAGTTTCTCTCTTTATTGACACAGACTGTGAAAGAGCCCAAATACCCGACTGGTAATAGGGAACCAAGAAGTCATTGCTTTAAGTCAAGGAACCATTCGCTTGTGCTGGGCCCCGTAGTTCAGGGCCATGATACCAACTCTGCCAGGCAGAGGCAGGGGGGTCACAAGTTTGAGGCCAAAGTGGGTAACTTTGCTCCCTAGCAAGACCCTGTCTCCAAATGCATGAAGGATATACTTCAATGTGAAGGCCCTGAGTTCCACCCCAATACTACTATGCACGTATACTCTTTTACTCTAGATGACTGGACTTGCCTATGTCACTGCCGGATGCCTGGATCAGGTTGATGTTGGCATTGATTAAAGCCAATATAACACTTCACAACATTTAATGCGTTGATATTGTCGTTGTCAGAGCATAGCATTGCTGGCTCTTGTGAAAATAACATTGTAATGATGCCTCTGATTTCCCCTGACTCACAGATGAATGTGTCTACTTTCTGTTAAGTTGCTGCTCGTAGAATATTAATATCCATTAGTGCTTCTCTCTTCCACCTGTTCCTGGGAATCACGATGAAGTTTTAGAAAGAAACGAAGATGCTCAGACGCCCACACATAGCTGCTTTATCACAATCTTAATCGAACCAGTTGGTCTGCACCTGTTACTCACATGCAGCTAGGGTTGGTAATAACTGTCATAAACAACTAACACATTAGCATGTATAAAAGATAAAATTAGGGAAAGAGTTATAGTAGTTAGAAACGACACTATAAAGTATTGAAAAAAGACTAAATGAAAGAAAAATGTGCCATCATTATTCTAGGAAATTGTTCTAATTAATTAGAAACGGTTGAGGAATATGAGTGTTTGAATAATGAACCTCAGCTCTACAAAAATCAGATCAAGAAAGCGTGAGTCAGCAAGCTTAGCATATTTATATCAGTACCACACGCTAAACAATTGTGCCCTGGAGCCCATGTTTAGCATATTTATGTGGTCAACCGACACAGACGCAGAAATTAGAACCCCAAATGCATATTGGTTCAAGTCAGACATGAGAGTTTGGAAGTACAAATTCATCAGCAAACTCACAGCAATCACATTACCTTGTGGTCTGCATTGCTTCCAAATCACAAAGGGAAGGCACAGATTTTGTTAGCCGATGTCTATTTCCTTTTCCTCCTGAATTAATCTATCCACCCTTTGGCCCTTTTCAACTTCGAACGGGTTTTGTAATAGTTTTCTTCTGAAATATAGCATTGGAATAGTATTATATATGTAATTATAAATTTATAAATCTTGCTATTCACCTCTCCCTTAATATTTTTTGCTGATTCAACTCATGTTTGTTCTCATTTTTGGTAATCTTTTGAGGCATAAACTCCTCCTTCAATTAAAATTATTCTCTATATACTTAATGAACTTATTTATGAAAGCCAGTACTTATTAAATGCTATGCATGGAGTTTTATATGCCTACAGACAGGACACTAAACTATATCATTGTTAGTTATTACATCTTTGTTACTATTTTCATCGAAAATATAAAATCAATGAAAACTAAGTCTACAATTGAATCAATACTAATAATTACCCTACATATTTTTAGTAACAAAGAATAAAGCTGATATTGATATGGTAATAACAATAACAGCTTTTATTTTTAGATTCCTATTTCTGGGCACTTAGTTTTATGATTTTGTTTTAAAAATTAAATATTTTAAGAAAGTACTCTGAAGACTGTGAAACAGGGATGTTTATACAAGAATTGTTTGTTCTGAAATTTAAAATGTTTAGGTTTGTTAATGTATGTTAGAATGTTTCCTTGGAAAGAAAGAATTTCTGTTTATCACATGGACCTGTGCTTGTTTTAGTCAATGATTTAGAGAAGGTAGTAAATGATTTTGTGGTAAAACTAGAGAATTTGAACATTACATAAAAGTAATACTTTTAAATGAATGCTTTTGAGTTAATTTGTTCTAATATTTTTACTATAAAACACTGGCATATCACTTAATTTCAAAGAAATGAAAAAAATGAAGTAAAATTAGCTTGGCTTAGAAAACAGCAAGGAAGTCAGTTTTAGGCATTTATGATGGTTTCTTTCAATTTTTTTTTTCTGTTTCCATGCTCACAAATATCTGTTTATTGAGTACAATTATGTTTTTTTCAACTCTAAGAAGAAAACATTTGGGTTACATGTAAAATATAAAAGTGGTTGAATATGTATTCATAGATGTCTTCCGACTTCTTTAGAATATTATTCGGGTTTTTGCTCACCAAACTGCTTGACTGAACTTCTGAAATGATCATATTATTTTGGTTGATGAACCAAGTGGATGCTTGCAGGCATATGAAAGATCAGAGTACTGGAAATTGTATTTCAACTCTGCTACCTCTGTTGATATTGTGTTTTTTTTTTAAGTTTTAAATATATGTCTTCTCTGAAAACAAGACTAGAAGGAGCCTAGATTATAGCTTTAAAAGTAATGCCTATGCTTTATCTTAAAACATAATAATCAATGTCTATGAGAAATTTTCTTGTTTTTACAATTCTTTGAGTCTCTTTGCCTTTTGCTATGGATAGTGGTAGAATTCTATTGTTTATAGTGCAAGATTAGCTAAAAACTAATATTATAATTCATGGTTAATTTTTAAACTTCTTATGAATTTATTTGCATATGCATTTATGGCCTTTTCTGCCTACACATACACACTCTCACATGCACACCGACACACACACACACACACACACACACACACATACACACACACACACACACACACACACACACACACACACACATGTTCCCACAAAAAATAATTCAAAATTAAATTACATATGCATCAGTAGGTATATTTTAAAGGTATTCTTTTCTAAGCCATGCAATTTTAACAATTTTATTTCTGATTATCTTATCAGTGATCATTAATTTTCTATAATTTCTCTTGCTTACAATTTGGGAATTGTGAAACAAATTTACATATATATATATATATATATATATATATATATATATATATACACACACATACACATATATACATTCAAAGTAGGTACAGCCTGTTTTAAGTACTGATTTAGCGTTTCATTGGATGGAAATTTAAGGAACTGGTCCATTTATTTCCTCAGACAGAGAGAAACAGTTTTCTAAGGTCTGTAAGTAATGACACAGCTCACCACATATTCAGTCATGTGATCATTAAGAAGTTGAGTTCTGGAATGTGTGTGAGACAATTCAGGTCACTCAGCAGGCACAATGCTACACAGAGCTGGTGCAGTCTGAGGTTCATCAGCGCTCTCTGCGTCTGTTACAACAGATCTTCTGTTGCACATTTAAGAGAATATCAAATACAGTCCATACGCATATTTAAATATTTAGATGCCATTTTGTTATTAAAATTCCTCTCATGGTGTCATAAAGATTTAGATTTGATAGAGGTCAGATTGACATTCGATAGTAAAGTGCTATTTTATTTCTTGAAACTGTAAATGACTGTGGAACTTTCGCAGCTGGATTAAGGGATGAGAGCAAAATGCAGTTCCAAGGAGAGTGCGCCTGGTTTAGATGCCAACGCGACCTATATATACAAACGTAACAAAGAGGGCATTGCTTCGATGAAAAGCGGTGACTATATATGTTGAAAGAGGTGGAAAAAGCAAGGAAAACATAGGCTTTTATCAATAGTATGCATAAGTTTAAATTATTTTTAATATTTTACATTTTGTACAGCATGGTAGAAAAGTCTGAATGTCGTGTTGAAAGTAGCTGTGTATGTAACATGATGTTCATGTGTTTGAATCTTTTAGATTGAATTTTTATATAGTAGGACATTTGATTCAGGACATCAGGTCATGCCAAATCAGAGTTTCTACTTCTCTTTTTCCTATGACACCATTGATAAGTGGGACATTATTATATTAAACATTCTTACTGCTTTCATTTTTATTCTTTTATATTTAGTAGTTTGAACTCTGTTTTGTCCATTTGTGTTCACAAACTCGTTGCTTCGTTTACTGTCTGAATTCTTAATAAAACTTATGTGACAGGAGAGTCACCTGCTCCCCTTTGCCTTACTCTCTCCATTCAGTTTTTAGCTAAATTCTGTCATTCTACCCAAACTGTCCTCTTCATCTCTTCTCTCCCTTTCTAGTTGATTTCAGTGGCCTCTCAGCTTCACATTGCTTCTGCTTAGTTCATCATTTTACACAAGACACTAGATTCATCTTACTGAAAACGTAGCTCTGATTATGTAAGCCATGTATGTGTTCTGTGTTCCTCGTTATGCCTCATATAAGTTTCTTATGAGCAGGGTCTGTGCAATATGTTTGTTTTCTCCACAGCACCTACGAATAAAGACCTCTTGAATAAACAAACAAATAAACAAAAAATAGAATCACTTCTCTACAGTAGCATTACCATCAATCAAGTCACAAATATATCAGAGAAGCACCCTAGTGTACATGTCGATGAATATTCACTGTAGCATTAATTGTGCTAAAATCCAGGAGAGGAATGAAGCAAACTAACTATTAGTCATCAGATAGAGATTGTAAAAATATGATTTTATTTACAGAGAAAATTCATATAGAAATGTTAAAATTAACCAACTAGTGTACATCTAATTCAGTTACTAGACTATATTATAAAAATATCATAAGTATATAAAAGTTTTCTGGAAAGATATACTTGGGAGAAGCACAAATGAGAGCAAAAATCTTTGTGATGTCCTTCATTTTTCACATTGTGACCGTTTTGTGCTCCTCTAGATCTGTTCCTGTAGGTCTACCTGATTAATACCCTTGAATAATTAACATTTACATTTCTTATTATTTCTGCTCTAGAGAACCATATTATGGTTTCCATCTGAAATGTTCTCCCAAAATATTATGTTTATAATAGAGTGATCTAATCACGGAGGCACTTTGTTGATCAGTAAATGATCGATTATGAGGTGCTTTATTAGTCAATGAATTTGTCCATTTTTGTCCATTGATGATGTCATGTGATGTTAAGAGTTAAGGCTAGTTGGGGGATTGTGTCACTGGATGTATTCCTTTGAAGAGTATATTCTTGATTCCTCTCCTCTGTCATTCTTTCTTACTTTCTTTCTTTCTTTCTTTCTTTCCTCCTCCTCCTCCTGCTCTTCCTCCTCCTCCTCCTCCTCCTCCTCCTCCTCTTCTTCTTCTTCTTCTTCTTCTTCTTCTTCTTCTTCTTCTTTTTCCTCTCCTTCTTTTGCTTTTTGGCTGCCTTGTAACGAACTGTTAATTTACACCAGGTGCCTGCCCTCTGACATGTGCTTCTGCTACTGCTTGCTGATCACACGTGTACTAAGACTTCTGAAACCGTAAGCTAAAGTAAACTCCTCCTGAGGCTGTGGATATCAGAGGTTGTGTTCCAGGGATGAGCACGTGATTACAACAAATTCTAATGCAAGTAATTGTCAGGATTATAGATTATTTTAATTTTTCCTTCACTTTAATGTGAAATGAACAAACAATAAAAACGAAAAATAAACTGTCAGTGCAAAGCACAAATTATTTTAATTCCCAGTATGATATGGCTGCTCCTTATGGAATGTGACTCTACTCTGGATGTTTGGAAAGTTGAGTCTCTTGATTCTTTGTCTATTTATGAAACTTACAGAAAAGATTCATTTGCTTTACATTTTAGAACTATTTTGCTCAGGAAAAATGAAATAATTACGAACATTGAAAAAGCCACTATAGAGTATAAATACGATCATTTTGTAGATTAGAACAACAAAAAATCCCATTTTCGCACATTGTGTTAATTATCATTTCAGTTCATAAATTTCACCATCTGTACAAGCCTAGCAGAATTGAGTTCAGATTTTTGCTTCACTAATTAAATACTTTTAAAAGATTTAAATAAGGGAATTGAGGTCAAATTTCACAATTGCTGACTCATATTAACATAATTCTGTGAAATTAAACTTTCTACATAGCCTCATTTCTACTGTTTTCAGTAATTTATAAAACATCTTTTTTACTATTTTACTGCATCCGCTTCAAGTTTTTACTAAATATGTTTAAAATCCAAAAATAAAATTTTATTTTAACTATTTTATACCTGTTATTATTATAAAATGTTGAGTACTATTTATGACAAGGTATTATTTTTATATTAAATATTAATAATAGGGTAATAAGCAACAATATCTGTTTTAAGACCATGACCTATATACAGAAGTTATATATGTGTATATAGTTTATATATATATTTCTGCATACATGTAGGTAACTATTTTTGAGAAATGATCAAAAACTTTCGTGAGCTTGTGAGATAAACTTGAATGCTGTAATGAAAAGAGGAAAATATTCAGTTTCAGCAAATAGGGCTAATTTCCTGCTAAAATTTTCCTGTTTCTAATTTGAACAATTAACAAAAATAATTTTTCAGCTTCTATGAATATATTTAGTAATGGACATAATTTATCTGTGAACATTCATTCAGATGTTTAAAAGGTAAATCTCAATTATTTTTGTAAAAAGCATTATCATTAGCATACAGAACTGTTTAGAGTCTGGGCTTTTACTATATGTGTTAAAAAAACTAACCAAGCGATATTCACTATTGCTGTCAGGAAATACAAGCCTCCTGGATGAGACAAAGAACTTTCTCACTTGTAGCAAACATTTCCCATTCGTTCATTTTTCCTTTTTTTCTCCACCTGCAAGGGGCAGCCCAGGTGTGACTGAGAAGACGGCGTGCAGGCCAGGTTACCTCAGAGGAAGAAATACCGTGACTGCATTAGAAGAATTACTGTGGGCTAAGAAAATCTATTACTTTGATTGTACACTAGCTGCTGTCTGGGGAAAAATATTACATTAAGACTGCGAGTTGAAAAAGCAGTCTTGAGGAATGGATCGTACATGGAGTGATGGAGGCTACTGGGTTTTCGGTGCCCTGGTAAGGCACGCTAGGATCAAGATTTAGAGAGGTACAAAGTGAGATTTGCTCTACATTGTTAAAGTTTAAGTTTTATTAATATCGGGAGTCTTTTATTGTGTGAACAACAGGATCGTCACAAATGCCCACTTGTCATAAATCATGATTGATAAACATTGAATTTGGTTTTCTTTAAGGAAAAATCTGAAAGCACTATTTTAATATGTATGACAAGGACAATCGATGTATTAAAATGTCAGTAATAGAGATTTGAACTTTATATATAAAATATTACAAAGTTTTTAGTAATGGATTGAAAATATCTCAAAAAAGAAAAATATATATTGATAAGACCTTAAATAACAGGAGATAAGTTAGAGTATATAGAATAGCTAACCTGGTGAGGGGTAGGACGTGTGGAGTGAAGACAGGTGATACACATGAATCTTGTGTTCTACTCTACAGGGGGAAGACTGCTGGTAATGTTGCCATGTGTACTAAAAATAAGCTGATTGAGGAGATTTTGGCTGCTTTTACTACACCAAGAAACAGGTAACAACATTCGATAATAAATAGGTTAACTGGGATGCTATTATAAGCATTCCATTTTAATGCCATGTTGCATACCTTAAATTTATTTAAGAAAAATTAAGAGAAGCGAAAGAGAAAAGAAAATTAGCTTATAGTTTTAAAATATATTTGTATGACTTGGACAAACAAATGGTTAATGATTTAATTATAACTGATTTTTCAATGTATTGAATTAAATATTAAAAGTAAAAATATCAAATTGGAAAAAATATGCGTGAGTACTTTATGGATTCAATATATAAGACAGTTTTTTAAGAACCGCAACAAAAAGTTAGAAATACAAAGTTTACCAACATTTGGTTGCATAAAATTTCAAATTATTATATGATTAAATGGCCATAAGTCAACAAAACGGCAAACAAATTTGCGCAAAAAAGATTGAAATATTTCTTAAATGAAAAAGGTACTATAATAAATAATAAATTAAAAGCCCTTATTAACCATGTTAGCTATATGCACCTCAAAAAATAATTGAAATAATTAAGGTACTACTCAATTTAAAAAATAAAACACCCAAATATAGTGGTAAAGATCCATATTAAGATCACAAATTTGTGTTAATTTTAATTAAACTTTTAATAAAATTATTTTTTTTCAAAACAGAAAACTCTGACACATTTTAAAATAATTTTTTACCTAATACTGATGGAAGAATTTGTAGTTATTTTTATTCAAATAGTTGTTAATCAAACACACATAGAAGCAATTAAAAAGTTTAATTTATGTAAACAATGTTATTCATCTATTTTTAAAACTTTTTCTGGAGAATCATGTAATTAAACAAGGTATATGAGATAGAATATTATAACCATATGAAGAGTGAAATCAGAGTATGAGTGGTATAGTTTTATTGCATAAGTATGTTAAATTATGAGAGAAGATTAATTGTAAAAATGAACACATAAAGAGAAGGTCAGAAAGTTATATAATTTATGCAGTAGTATATTACTCTAACTTTGTATATTATTGATATACTTTTGGTGTAGAGATATTAAATTATTAGCTCAAATTCTGACTATTTTAAAGTGTAAAGTAATAACAGTTAATGTTAAAAAATGAATCACAGGACAATGATTGCTAAAATTCTTTATTAAATCAGGACACACAAATATATAAGGAACACACGCATTTCCCGCAATCTCTCATACAGGTGTTACACTTAACAGTTCTTAGTGTTTGCCAAATTGGTGTTCTCCTTAGACAGACTGCCATCTGCCAAATAAACTGAGAGGTAGTTATGAAGAAGAAAGTTTTGATAAGTTATTATTTTTTCAATTATATGTATTATGGAAAGCTTCTTTATTATACAATGTTTAAGACAAAATACTTCACTGGATGCTGTTATTTTATTCAGTGTTTTATATTAACATATAAGTCATAACAACTCCACATTGAAAACAAGGTCAAAATAGATATAATTATTGCTTTAAAGAAAACACAAAGCATGTCAAAAGTAATATTGTATATTAGGTACAAATTATTTTAGTTTAAACATGCATGGGACTAAGCATTCAATTTGGTAGGTAAAAGAGATTCTGTATGATAGAACTTGAAGAATAAATAGTACAGACAGAATTAAAGGATGCATATATATATATGTAAATATATATTATATATGTGTGCGTGTGTATATATCACAATGTATAGAATCTAAATTTTAGTTTTCTATATTATTGTCTGCTTAAGAACAATAATCTTTACATTTTTTTCAAATATATTTTTAAATTAATATATATATATATATGTCTTTAGTAGATGCCTGTAAAGAAAAATAATGTTATGAAAATTGTATTATTTAAAAGATTACAAATGTGATCTTCATATTTAGAAAAACATCAGTATCAATGATCTTGGATGTAAATTTTATCTAATTAGAAAATTTAATTTAAATTCATTAAAATGAACTTGAAGTTGCATATTTAAGAATTTTTTTAAGTTCTCAGAAATCAATAAGTTATAACATCCCATTTGGCCTTTTAATAATAGTCATTTTTGTTTATACAGGAACTTTTAATATCTTGGTAAACAAATTAGAAGAATTCATTATATTTGGTGCTTAGGATGTGGCTCAGTGGAGAACATTAGCCTGACCAATGTCACAAGTTCAATTGTCAGTATTGCAAAAAATATTCTGTTTTTATCTCTCATTTTAATAAATTAAAATTTTCACAAAATCTGATATGTAATGCATACTAATGAGATTGTTGCAGAACAAATAACTAAAGAAATAAAAGATTTACTAAGTAACTTTTACTTCTCCAAACTTAATCTCTTCTCTGATTCACTGTCTCCACGGAATCTAATTGTTTGATACAATATTCATCCTCAGGTCATCCAAGCATGAATCCGTATGTTCATGTCATCTTACCTGTCTAATCTCCTGGAACAGGTGACAAATGAATACCTTTGTTGAGTCTACCATCTCAGTTTCACCTGTGTAAATCTTTTCATTTTCTTAATTCTCAAAATATTGTTGCTGGTGCTTAAAGATGAAAAGAATATCAGTCATCTCCCTTAGTCCAAATATTTAAAATCCCAACAAAAGCATCTTCCTCCCGTATAGTAACATCACAGACGCTTCTGGAAATAGAACAATAATTAGATGGAAGTCTTTAGTCAAAACCACATTGAATTCTTTCAAAATGATATTTGAAATTTGGGTTTAAAGTGGAAACGTCCTAAAAATAACTGATATAACATTATTTTAATTTACACAAAAGCTATCTATA
This sequence comes from Ctenodactylus gundi, assembly GCA_004027205.1. NCBI lineage: Eukaryota > Metazoa > Chordata > Mammalia > Rodentia > Ctenodactylidae > Ctenodactylus > Ctenodactylus gundi. The sequence continues at coordinate 149,339 of PVKB01002262.1, forward strand.
TTTTGCAGAAGAGATATCAGAATTATTCAATAAAATACTTGATTTCCTTCCCTCTTTTGTTGAGGGATGACAAGTGGTTGTAATAGGGCATTATCTTCAAGTAATATTAATATCCTAGATCTTCGGTAAGGACTTTTTATAGAAAAACTTACAATCAAAACCTAAATATATTCAAACCTCTTGAAGACTCACAAGATGAGGAAAGACATACTAAATTGGGCTAGTTTTCAATTAAGTAATCTACATTTCTAAAATTAATTAAGTAGTTCAAATTTTTTTACCTTTTGAAGTATGAAATACAAAAGAAATAGTAGTAATTTATTTTAAATGAAGCATTAATTTAATTTAAAGCAACTTTCGTTGACTATATAACAAACATCCAAACTTGAAAATAGTTTTCTTGTCTCTAGCTTATATCAAAAAGTTGGAAAGATGCATTTGTGTTATATATTCCAGTTTTCTCTCTCAATCTCATTTCATATAAAGATTTTCAGCAATTTTCTCCATCTGATGCTTCCAACCTCAGGTTGTAGAGTTCACTTTTCTCATTTAAAGGTGTGACTGTAACGGCTACAAATGGTGCTGCCATCTCTGGAATCATGACACAGCTGTCTGAATTCCCCCGTATGGTGGTAAGTAGCTGTCATCCTGAATCAACTCTTATTACTGAATGAGGTGACCTCAACTCCGTATTGATTTGGCCACCATTAGATGGAGAAGACTTCTATTATCTTCTGTCTCATCCATTACTATGAGTTTCCAAAATGGTTTTTGTATTATTGGTGATAAATAATTTTATTCCTTGAAGAATTATTTAACTTGGCAGAAAGAATTTCAAAATACAATAGAATGAGAAGTGAATGATCAGAATCAATGACACTCATTCGGGACCAAAACCTCATCTAGGTTCATAACTTCTCTTGTAGCTCAATTATTAGCTTTTTAACGTCATTGAAAATTGTTCTTTATATTAGCTGTTTAACAAAATAATATTTAATTATGAAATATTATACTACTTGATGAGCTTTTTCTTACCCTATTATAGAATAACTATCAATTACTATTATTTAAATTTACATTGTCTGCAAAATTAAGTGTAGAGTTTTGTTTTTATATTTTTATAGTAACTACCACCACAGGCACTATAGAAAATAACTCAAGCGCCTCCAGAATTCACTTACAGTATCTCTGTGATTTGTCTTTTTGCAAAAAGCTACTTAGAAGAGCAGAATATACAATTTGACACCGTGTTGTTCTGCTTGGTATTGCGTAGCTGAGAATGTCTCATGTCTGGCTTTATATTCTAGGATCTTATTAATTACTAGGTTTATCTCAGAACATGGCCTAATCTAGGGCCAGAAGTCACTTTATGTATTTTCTACTAAAAGTGTGTCATTTAGTTAATTTTTGTCGGTTGCGTTCACTCCTCCTGCCGACAGCTGTCCAGTGGTGACAGGCTGGTTTGCTCACAGTGCTCTCCATCCTACATTTTTATCCTACATGTACTAAAAATCCATTAGAGCATGTACATAGATCTATTTCTGCATGTTTCTCATCTCCTTGCCCATGAATGTTATGACTCAATAATATCACAGCAGACAGACTGGTATTAATTTTATTACATTTATTGTATTTCTCAAAGTCTAAAGATGGGTTTTCAAACTTTATTCATGTTCAAAATTGATGAGTCGAGCCCTTTTATTTTCTATATAAATTAAAGAATTGTTCAAATTAAAAGAGAATTTTGATGACCTTTGATTGAGATATTTTATTGATAAATCTATCCCACAAATTACACTTTTATCTAAATTCAGTCTACCAAATGGATGCCACCAGCCCCTTCACACCTTAGTATGATTTAATCATCTTTTGACAGCACTCTTAAGCTTCAAAATACAGATATATACCTGAATATTTTGTTGGGCTGAGAGATTATTGTTATAATTTTTCAAATTTGAATTGGTCTTTACATTTTACCCTATCAGTTTATCTGAAATCTAATTGTTTGTATGTTGTTTTTTATATCATTCATATTTTGCAAAGTTGTGTGATATATTGATGTTTTTAGTTGTTAAATTGTCTAGGACTTTTTTTTTTCTTTTTACAATAGATATACCATGTGTGAGTAGAGAGTTTTATTTCTTGCTCACCATTCTGAATGAATATATTTTACTCATTTTTTTTCTAGATGTATTAAGATTTGTTTGACTTCCATTGTAGTATCATTCCTGAACAAAATCAATATTTTAATATATTTTTAAAATATTTAGAAACAAATTTAAATATGTCAATATTGAAGTAAAATTTAAAAAACATACTATTGTTTTTTAAAAATTGTGAATTTTATGGATAATATATAGAGTTCTATTGTTTTCAAAATTATATAAAAATATTCAGTGTTCTTACTGAAGACAAATACCTTTATTTCCTCTTCTCTAACTTAAATAACTGATAAATTGTATTATTGCATGTATAAACAAATCTAGTTTGGGTTATACAGTAGTTCTAATTTCCTAGATTAACATGTAATGATTTTAGTTCTTATGTATGTGGTTTTTTGTAGGATTTTAATCTGCAATTTACCAGATAAATTAACTTTTAATATAAATTTATGTACCTTAAACATTCACATACATGGTTATAATCCTTACTCAGTGTAACTTAATCTTTTATTTAGCTTTTAATCTACTATGTTTAAGTTTTAATTAACCTTTAGTGAAAGCTGTTCCAAAAATGTTTCTGGAGAAAGAATTTTGGTGTCCAAGGTAAGTTTATGAAGCTTTGTTTTATATTGAGAACTTTGCATATAGATTTTAAAGTTGTTCAATACCAACTGTTTTCACTTAAAAGACATAACTCCACACACACAGGCTCTCTCTCTCTCTCTCTCTCTCTCTCTCTCTCTCTCTCTCTCTCTCTCTAATAGATAGGAGAATAAAACCTTTCCTTCGAATTCCACATCTTTATCATCTTCCACTATGTCCAGATTGGCTGGCAAGTAAGAACTAGCATTGGCAAGATGTACTTTTTGAGAAAGATTTGCATCTGTAGAGAATCTTTTCATGTATGAAGTAAATAGCACGCATGAACATTGACTTTTTTTCCTCAGATACTCTTTTCTCTCTAGAAACAACCATTCCCCTATGGGAGAATAGGATGGAAACCTCACACCTGGTCCCAGACATAGATTCTTGCGGACTTTCTGATGGCTGTCACCTATGGGCATTATTTGCTTGGTGACACCTTCATCATTGGAGTCAATTGTCTTTTTGTCCTTCATGACATGCTTATCTATCTCTTTCCAGAATCTCATGCCCATATAAAAGCAGGCTGTGGCTCAATATTGCACTTAGGTTTCAGTCATGCAGCTTTTCCTTTGAGCTCATACTTTCTGTATGGCTCTGTGTTTTTGTCCATTCATAAATGTGTTTGTTTCCTCATTTATCTATCTATTATCAGTTTGCTTTACACACTAACATTATTAACATTTCAGATGCAAAGAGGAAAATCTCTCTCCAATGGCATATGAGAGCTTCCAGGCCTGTGGAGGGACCCACACAATAGATATCCTCTATAAAGCCCACAGTGTTTCTACAACATCACAATGTCTTCACTCAAAAATACCCACAAGCACTTGCTCAATAGAACAAATATATATATGACTGTCTTAATCATGCTTCAAGTGTGGGCATTTTATTTATTCATTTGTCATTTCGTATCACATGAGATAAAATTTATCCACAGGCAGCTTCCTGACTCAGGAAGTAAGAGAGCTTGAAAGCAGCCCCCCCACCCAACCCCAGCCTTTTAAGTTCCATAAGTAAAACCCATTAAGTCCTAAGAAAAGCAGACTCCAGCCAGCCCAGATCCGGGCTTTCCTTAGTTCTTTAAGGCAAGTATCTATACTAATTTCTAATAATTGCAAGTATATTTAAAGTTATTACACAGATTGCATTTAACATTCCTGAGCCTGCCGTCTGCTGTACCTCTTGGGGAAGGGACTCTGAGCATTGGAGAATTCGTTTTCTTTTCATTTTTTTACAAGCAATAATGTTTTATAGCTCATAAAGTATGAATAAAGTTAATCGTTTTAATTTAAATGACATATGAAGCATTTATATTATGACAATTTTTAGAGATAGAGTCATATTTCTCTTTTCAGGGTAGCAAAATGATGTAAGAAGGGTACAAAAATATTCATTCACCTTTCAAGAAATTATTTTTTCTGTCTTTGCTTAAGAGCAGAAATTATTTTTTTAAAAACATGTAACACCAATTCAAGCAGAAGGAAGACAGGAAAAACATCTTCTCAGGCAGATGTCAGAAACATTTAAACAGCTGCCGGACCAGTTCAAACTGTCATCAAAAGTGACCTTAAGCCAAGTTTAGTTTTTAAATGTTATTTAAAAAAAGTGGAAAAAACAACACAGCACCATTATGCAGCTGTCTGAAATATTAAATGAAAGAATGAACATCTGCTCAGTTGCTCTTCAAATTTTAATGGTTTGGAGAGAAATTCTGTTGTCTTAGATCTTTAAGAACATCTGAGACCCATACAACTCCAACACCTGTGAAGTTCTTTTCTGAACACAAGCGTTGGTACTTCAAAGCCTTTCACTACTGTTTTACTGCCAAACATGCGACGCCAGAAAACTGAACAAAATTTTAATGTCATTTGTGATACTTAAGATGCTCTTACAGTATGCATTTTAATATGACCTTATTTAAAACTATTTGGTCTTAAATAGAATTTTATTCATAGAAATCATTTTTGTTAGAAAAATGCTACATCACAGCATTTTGGTAGTAAATATTTGGGATATCAGTTCTGCACATCTAAAAATTAGATATTTAAAAACATTTCATTGTAGAATTCGCCTATACAGGGTGAAGGGGCATTAAAATGCAACACTCTGAATTATTCTTTTCTTTATTCAGCATAAAGAAATTGTTCAATTTCATGCTGGAAAATAAAAATATGACACAGAAAAGCATCACAATTCTTTTAACTGTTGTCTGAAAGAGAATACCTTACTGATATAAATGCTTTCACGCTTGCATTTTTCTACTTCATGTGAATGTTCATTTTCTGTTAATGATTTTATCTATGTGTATGCATATATGTGTTTTTGTATGTGTGTGTGTACAAAATTGTGTGTAGAATTTTCTTAACCTGTGTGATGATATGCTAATTGAAGTGTAAACGAAAAAGTTGGGAAATGCCCTCATTACGGGGTTCAACCTACTGTATATGTTTTAACGGAACAGTCTGCTTTGAGTTCCACATTGAAACTTTGTTTCAATCAAAAGAATCAGGTTTAGGTTTATAAATATTCCAGGCGAGAATTATTTCAAGTAAGGGGAATTTAGGTACTTTCCTAGTATTAAACATAAGAACTCTATACATGAAAAGTAAATATTTTACTTAATGAATATACATAACTTATTAAATGTCTACCAATTAAAATTCATGGAGAGGAAAGGGGAGGTTTTATAGGGACACCACTGTATGCATTCACTTTAATGCCTAAACTTATGAGGAATATTTCTATGAAGTAAGATTAAATTGAGATATTGAATTTCTTCATAATTTGTATAATTCTAGACAGTAACAATTCTTGCTTCATATTTAAATATCAAAGAATGATGTTAAAATGCAGATATGGGGCACTACTCCATAGCACGTAACTAAGAATTATTGAGTTCTGATCTAAGATAGCTTTTAATGTTTCCCACAATTTGATATGTATTGGAAGGCACTGTAATAAGATAAACAAAAACATGTTTGCATTAATATCTCTCTATGTAGAACTTGTTGAAAGTTTTTAATGCAAAGAATGTATTTAGTTTAAAATTCTCTGGATTTTAACTTATCTTCAGCTGATATATCATTTTATAATTATGCACATGTAATATTTAATAAGGTGCTAATGGCTATTTTCATGATTAGCTAGTTTAGACTCATAAAACTATGTATCACAAAGTATCACTAATGGCTTCTAAAACTGAATTTAAGAATGAGGATATTAGACTACTTTTATGATGCAATTTAGTTTACTCTCAGTTCCAAAGATAATTTTAAGTTCAAATGTACTTTGTACATGATACAATATGCTTATCCTGTTAATAGGTAAATATTTTAGAACCATTCTTGTGTACTGATTCAACCAATTGACAATTTTTCCTATGCTACAATTTAATTTTTAAAATATACAGAAGATATATAGATTATTACTTGGTATGTGTACAAACTATTTTGGGAATATATCAGCACAATACATTGTAATAATGTACTTACAAAATTACTTTTTTTCCTTATTTAAATTTTCTATCATAAAAATGTATTTATTCTAAGAAGACAATTAATTTTTTTTCTGCACAAATTTAACACTGGGTATTTTACATTTTAAAAATTAGCTGACCTTTGGAACGTACAGAACCCCTTTAATCACATAACTCTGATTATTTAACTTCATTGCTATTGGTAATTGTAGACCATCCAAACCATAATATATTATAAGGAGAAAGAATAATAATTACTTCATATTAACTTTTACTGATGATTCTCTTTGATTGAACCTTAAATGATCCACGAAATTTTATTGTTCCAAAAATATTGAGAATAGTGCTTTAAAAAATAAATATCTTTGAATAAAATGTTGCAGTTTTTTTCCATTAGTGTTTTGTTTCAGACTTCTTGGAAATGGTTTCTGAGTTTCCACCTCTCTTCATGTTACCTGAGTGACTGTATCTGTATGCCAAATTATTCTAACCTCTCTTTAAATATTTTCTGTTTTCCAGAAGTGGTTGTTATGAAATTCCTGAACATCGTTCCTATTTGTATTTTAAAATCATTACTGAGATGTCAATGAGAAAAGCATCAATGATTACTATTTTAACAAAGAAAAAATGTTATTCTCTTCACGAAGCTAATGCTATGTAGATGGTTTAATATAATATTCAAATTATTTTAATTACTGAAGTTTTACACAGTGTAATACTCAATATATCTCTGAATTCACTGACGACGATGGTGGTCAATATTCACCCACCAGGAATTGGATTTGTACCTTTTTACATTTTTCCCATGATATTCTAAAAATATATATTATGCTGGTATATATTAGGCATAATGGGTTGTATTGTTGCAGCAAAATGCCTAGAATATTTTATAAAAAGTCTATGGTTTCAATAAAGGTGGGTAATTTTAACACACGATATTTATGACTGCTACTATTTTTACGTGTAAGTACCTGATTTACTATGATAATTCTTATAGGGCTAATTATATGCCCTATAAATCAAATAATTAAATAACTATGCATACTTCAGGAAGTTTGTGTAAAAATTTAAAGTGGTTTCAAGTAGGATATTTATTATCTTTCGTAAAACAAATGTTCCTATATGTGAAGACTGAAATCATGTACAGATCTTTCTTTCGAGTCTCTCGTGAGAAAGATAGGAACTTTCTTTTGTTGTTCTGCAGTTCTGGTGGAAGACTCCTTTGAATTTTAGAGTCCAGAGAAAGCCTCTAGGTTGCTGGAGCAGGATAAAAGACTGATTTCCATAAGTCTAGCATAATTAAATCAGAGGTCCAGAAACAGGAGGTGAGGATAATTATATCCATAGTAAAGGCCTCACATAGATCACCTGGAAAATCGCTGAAATGCTCTTTCTAACCATGGGCCCTGTTTTCTTTTTCCTGGGTATGGAAAACTGGGAAGAAACAAAAAGTAATAGGGATTTGTTCTGAGAAATGTGTGATTAGGGGATTTCTTTATTGACTTAGATCATCATAATGTATCCTTGCAAAAGCTAAAATAGTCACAATACCACTAAGCAACAGGATGTTATGAGATTACTGTCACATAGGAGGTCCAGTTTGACCAAACACTGCTACAATTTTACATGACTGAATAGGTATGTATATATCTTACTCTATCGTCTGTATATACAAAAAAAGGATTTTTCTATGTGTACACACACACACACACACACACACACACACACACCAATACATGTGTTTGATGACCATTTTATCCTGCACATTTTAATACTTTCTAGACTAAAATCTTGAGTAAGTTAGGTTAGGCAGTTGTAGACATATATAAAAATTTATGTGTGCTAAAATGTAATAACGTATTTTGACAACTAAAGCTGACATAAATATGAAACAATTCAAAAGGAAAAATTAATATTTTTCTTTAATTTTTATGATATACTTATTTGGCTTATACTCCTGCATTAAAACAGGTTTTTATGCTTTTTTCTAGTTAAGTTACAATTTGCCAAACTATTTAAGTAGGAATGACTGTGAGGGCTCGTTAGGAGATGATTTACTGTCTGCACCTACATCCCAGTATGGTTTCATTCTTGACACCTGTGATTAACTGCCATTTGGAACACATTTCTGCAAGGACACCTTGGGGGAAATGATTGTGTAAATCCAATTCATGCGCTGAACTGTTTAAGAAAAATTACAAACCTGGATCACAAAATGGCAATGCCAAAATATTTGATCATTTCTTACAGTGTCTTCGCAAATATTGTTTTATTGAAACCGGTAGTACTTCGCCTTGAGTTTTGTCAGTTATTCCTGCCCTTTGTAATTTCTTTGCATAATTTAGGGTTTCAGAGGGAAAACAGTTTATGAAACTGTCACACCAAATAGGAGAGAATTATCTAAACATAATGTATTTAAAGTAAAACATGTAGAAACAAATGGAAAAGTTTGACAGCATAGCTCTTATTAAAAACAAGAATGTCTGCCCTCTGTGCGCTTCTGTTCTCATAGAAGCTCTGCTCTCCTGTCAAAGGACTTCATAAAGTGCAGTGTCTGATGGTGTGACCGGAAGGAAATGGAAGGGGAAGGGGTGGAGCCAGAATAAGAAATGCGTAGAAATTAAACGCAGGGCACTAACATATGTATATAAGGAGTGATTTCTAGTGATCGATTGCAGTGAGATAATTAGAAGATCTGTGTGCAATTCAAGAAAAATAAAAGTTTAACCCTTCTTCTACTTTTTAAAATTCTTGTTTTAGTCAGTAGACTCTAATGTCTTAGAGAGTTCTGGAGTTAAATGTGGTTATAGCTTAGATATTTGAATCCAATGCCCAGTAGTTCCTGTCTATAAATTAAGGTGAAGTTATTCTAATTATGTACAATTTATAATACAAGAAATGTGTATAGGGCTCAACATCAAAATATTGAGTACTCACAGCACACTCAGACATTCTATGTTCTAAGTGTTATGGGGTTAGGTTCATTTAATTATTGCAGCAATGTTAAGAATTGAGTATGCTTATTCTCCACTAAATGGTGAGTTACCAGGCACAGAGAGATTAAGCACATACAAGGTTTTACAGCACAAAATGAATCTACCATAAATTCCAGTCTCGAAAGTCCAGCCTCTGAGTTATATTATATTACAGCATACTGCTTTTCATAATTCATTATGATATTCTCAAGTTTTACCAGAGACTATCACAAGACAATATCTAAAGTTGATTTGAATAAGCATAATATGAATAATACAACATGTGAATTTGTGATCCTATTGAATTCCCAAATTACCTGATTTGATACCTTGATTTGCTAATCATTAGCCTTTTTTTCATTTCCTTTCTTTTCTTTCCTTATTTTTCTTTTCTTTTTCTTTTCTTTTCTTTTCTTTTTTTTTTTGAGACAAGGTCTCTCTCCCTATCCTCAGGCTGGTCATGAACTCACTACAGTTTCCAAGCTGTCCTTGGACTCACAGCAATTCTCCTGCCGCGGTGACCTGAGTGTTAGGATTACAGAGAAGTGCCACCATGCCCAGTTTATGTGGTGCTGCAGGGCTGTGCGCTTGTTAGGAAAGTGCTTTAAAATATTAGCTTCTTACCTGTATATTTTAAATAAACTAAAAAAAAGATATTTGATATGTTTACCTTCTGTCCAGATAGTTTCATCTTTTTGATTAAATATAAAAAGTAAAAGTAAAATTTAAACAATAAAATTGCATCATTTTGTTTTTTAAAAGAAAGCTATTACTAGTGAGGTTAAGTATAGGATTTTAATAAATAAATCTAATATCAAGCATTTTATAGATTAATATTTTATTCTGTATTTTGATATTTTCCCACTATTTTTATTAATACACATATGTAATACATGGTGTTTACAATGAATTTGGGTGATATTTTGAAAAAGAAATATATCTGACAATAAGAAAGAAAAGAAAATTAAATTTGATATTTATAACTAGGTATAATCTCAAAAAATCAAAATTCCTATGAGAAAAATACATTAGAATTTGTTTTTATTTTTATCCTATTGAAATTGGTTAAAATATATCTATTGTCAGAAATCAAATAGCATTCCTAGGAATTTTATAATATCATGATGAGATAAGAAGAATTCGTAGATTATAATAATAAACAAAACTACTTTGTCTTTAATAATCTTCAGTGTGAATGAAAACTCCAACAGCCCAAACATTTTCTGTTAATTTGTAGGATTATACATAATATTATCATTACTTCAATTTGGTAAACATAGTAACTAACTTAGAGATGATCTAGGATTTTAATTATATCTAAACACTTCAATTGTTTTTAAAATTTCATAAGGTTGGCATTGTTCTCTCCCACTCCTACATGGTCCATAGAATTACCCAAAATAATACAAAGAGGAATATAATCAGATTCTTATTTCTTGGCTTTACCCTTTTATGTCAGCTTTCTAGTTGGTATTTGATAGAATTTTGAGCATGGCAATTGCATTTATTTATTTTTTAATTGAACCACAGCTCAACAACAGCATTTGCTAAAGAAATCTTATTTTTCCAAGTGTAGGGCTCTGAGTTCAATTTCCCAGCACAGTGTAAAACCAGTTGTAGTGATATACGTAATACCAGGACTTGGGAAACTATATAGCGAGTTATAGAGCAAGACCTTGTCTCAAAACAAACGAACAAACAAACAAAGAACATTTTATTTTTCATCTCAATACATGAGAAAAAACCTTATTAAACTTTTTATGGAGTCTACAATGAGGTGAGTTTGTTGTCAGAATTAAATATAATGTGTCTTTGCCAATATTTTGTTCTAAAATGTCTACAATAATAAGTGAATAATTCTATTTATCTGTTGTTTCCACTGTTTGAAGCAGGATTATATCCTTCATATTTAATCCATGTTTTTTTTTATTTTACTGATACAAAAAGACACAAAGTAGTTTATCTTTATCCTATACTGAATCAAAAACTGAAAATAGCTTGTTATTGAGCTTCCAAAATAGATCCCATTGTAGTTATTTTATTTTTCTTTCGTAATTTCATTTTCAAGTAAACATAATTGTCTTTGTGAGCCTATATAAAGTAATTTAACTATGTGGCTTGTTTAGTTTTTAAGGTAAACATTTATAATTTGATCAAAATATTATATTTTATGAAGCATACAAGATGTGGTGAGAATGCAAAATTTGAGGTATTTGTAGGAAAATAGATATACCTTGAGAACATCATGCTTACCGAAATGGATCAGACACCAAAGATTTAATATGGCATAGCTTCTCAATTATGAGAACTCAAAAAAATGGGTAAAAGAACACAGAGTAAACATCAGAAATAAGGTGACATATTTTGTGGAGCGTGAAAGAAGATTTGGGGAGTATGTGCAAGATGGGTAACAGGAAGAACGGAAGTTGAAATGACCAGGATGCCTTGAATATATGAACCACTTCCTCAGACTGAATGCAATTACGTATCACAAATTCATACTAATAAGAAGGACAACTTGGGAATAGAACAAAATGAGGGGAAATTGCAAAGCTATGCATTTATACAAAATGTCGATAGTGTTTCGCAGAAGAAAAATGGTAAAATTTCAGAAGAGAATGGTATTACATTAATGTTTTTCGGCTGAGATTCTTAGGATAGGGAGATCAAAAACATCTGTCTGAAACTTACAGAGGGTGAGAGGGTATTCGATGGGCAGCTTAGTGTAAGAGTGACTGTGTAATCTAAGATGGACACAGAGGGATGGACACTCCATGGGATAAAGAGCACAAAGTTATAAAGGTATTTGGTTGACAGGAACAGACAAAACTTACCAAGTGTTTATTGAGTACAAAAGTAAAATAGAATTAAGCTACTGTTTTGTAAGAATACATCTTCTTTTAAAGTGGGAAAATACTATGCAGATTTCAAGTCATAAATTCATATATTTTTGAGAACTGTGCATATCAATGTGACTTCCTATTACAATCTTTGGTTTAATTTAAATTGCAAATTCAATATAAATTATTAAGAGGTTGATTTGTAACAAGTGTCTCCAGTTAAAAATCAAATTGGTTGTATGAAACTTAATTTTATTCATCATAAACTTTTCCTGAGAAAAATATTTTAATGACCAATATACTTGCCACCATATAAGTAGAAGATGTAGTTACTTATCATTTAAAGATGCTTAGGTGCTATGGAATAGTTAAACAATGACTACTCAAAACACTTGTTGAGTCAATTAACATGTAATGAAATATAAGTAAACTTCGAACTTACAGAAAGTCAAGTGTTGAAATTAAATACAAAGTATATATGTGATATGGTTGCTGCCACTTGGTGGGTACATGATCGTATTAACCTAAGAGTGAATTTTTCTTGCTAGTGTAATTTCTATTGGAAAAAAGTGATACTAAAACAATAATTAATATTAAACTTTACCTACAATTGGAGATTGTGATTTTCAAAAAATATCATTTTTCTCTTGAAGTAATAAAAAGTCAGCCTCAAATAGTACAAAAATAAAAATATATAATTAGTTGACACTTGATTTTTCTTCATACTACAGGGCTTGTGAAATCCTTGTTAAACTCTCTATCTGAACATGCCTTTTCCTATTTCACTGCAATGTAGAAGGACTTCATGGTATTTATTCCAGCATAAAACACCCTTAGGTCATATTTCTGTCCTTGTCACAAAATGTTTACTTTTCTTATGAACTTGTCATTCTGTGCTACTAAAATGAAGAAATGAATAGTGAAGAAAAGATGAAGTCTTTTTAAATACAATAGTCTTTGATATTTAGTTATTTTGTTATTAAAGTATTTTAAAATAAGCACTCATTCTGTGTCTTGCTAAATTACCCATGTTGGGTTTGAACTTGTCCTGTTTCAACCTCCCAAAGTGCTGGGTTTATAGCTTATGCTAACATATCTGGCTTTTTTTTTAAATAATAGAAAACTAGTATCAGTATCATTAAAAAGCTAAAACTAAGTGGAGCAATTTATATTGTTTTTAAAAAAAGCATTACAAAATCATTACCGAATGACTTATGCTAACTGGAAATCAAGCCTCTTGACGTTTTTATTTCAGTCCATGCAGATAACAAAAGCACTGGTATGAAAAAAATATTAAGAAAGATAAAAATTATGAACTTGGAGATAAGTAGTAAATTTTGTCATTTATCAATACGATTATTTTGACATTAGCTAAAATTACAAATTTGTTTACCAAGGGCAGGTAATGGTCTTAGCAACATTACATAGAATATTGCTTTTACACACTGCAAATACAGGAAGAAATGGAGTAGAAATCGCTACTTTACAGGATAGTCTTGAGAATCCAGGCAGAAAGCAAGGCTGCTTGTGCGCTTTTGTTATAGACATAGTCTTTCTTTAAATATTCAGAAAATGAGAGAAAGCTTGTAGAAAGAAGGATAAAGATAGTGGTTTAACCAACCAGATGAACCAAATGAGCCTGCTAATTAAACACTTGACATATATTACCCCCTGGTCACCTATTCATCCTGGCAGGAGTCTACAAAGCAGATCATAAACCTGACATTTCCAATAGATACATTTATATGGCATGAAATGCAGTAAATAAATTTGGAGGTATATATACCCAAGGGATATTTCTCAAGCACAGAGTTTTCAATTTGAAGATTTTCAGTGACATAATTGTCAATATTTTTAATTCAAATTGTAAATACTTCAAAAGGCCACTATGGTGAATTTCAAAGCTACTTTGTACTTCCTTCTAGAAATATACATCTAATTTTGAAAAAGGAGAATTTCTAACTACTGAGACTTATCAAAGCCAGAAGTCTCTGTTCAATCTAACTTAACATTTAATTATCTAAACTTAAGCAGTAAATAATATTTAAAAAAAAAATCATCGAGCGAATTCAAGCTATCCTGGAAAACATTCTGTTCATTTAAGCAACAAGATTTTAATATTTCCCAAGGATCAGAAGATTTTTAGAATGAATCTTGCATATTCAATTTTGATAAATTGAAACTGAAAAAAAAACTTGCCAAATCAATGATTGTGTACTAGGTAACAAGGCCACGTTAATTTTCCCGAGCAAATATATTACATCTGGCAGAGCAGCTGCAGTTGAGGCTATCACCTGGTTGAGCTTGAAGTAATCCACTGGCATCAGTTTTCATCTGTTTTATTTTATTTTTTTTATTTTTTATGGAGCCAGGTGGATAAATTAAATAGAAATATGACACCCTAGAGATTCTTTAGGTCTTTATGAGTTTTACTAATTTCTGTTATTTCTTTCTGGAATTCATTATTGGTTTTAATTTACTTAACTTACAGGGAGCGAAACATATATATTACTTGTATTTATTTTATTCTAAAAACAAACCTGAAGCTTCTGAACTAGAGCTCACATATAAAATTTCAGCAATAACAGCACAGTTCTCTGTATTCGAAAATCACAATAAAGATAGATTAACTTACATATTTGCAAGAGAAGAATCTCAAAATTAAACGTCTGAGTATTATATAGGAATGTATTTGCAGATTCTTGCACACATTCCCCTCACTTCTGAACTTTATATTTTTAATGTAAACAAAACCTCCATTGGGATAAAAAGAAAAAAAATACCCTTAGTTTCACAGATCTTTGCAATATAAACAAATGATTCAGGCTTATACTGCCTTGGAAGTACAAAACTATGGCTGAAGAAGCAACACCCTTAGAATGTGAAGAGAAAGCAATTCTGGGGAGACGGCACATTCTATATCTTTGTAGTATGCCAATTTTCTCTTATCAAAAAGTCCTCACGATGAATAAAAGTGCCATCTTTCTACCGAAGTCACATTTTTAGAGTTGCACACACGGGCTTCACAATGCTAACTCCTACTCTGAAACACAAAGAACAAATAAAGTCTTCTTCTATTAATCTGATGCATTTATTCGAATTACACATTTTGAGACTGGACATATAACTATCTGGTGAGTTTGTGTAGCCGGTGGGCACACTGTGAACCAAACCCATACAATATAACTGGATAGTCATATATTCCTCGCACCTCATGAAGTAGGGGCACACCATGGTACTTTGGTGTATAACACATAATGTCAACCTGAAATTTGTTTGCAATCGCCCTAAAAATGCAGATCTGTTTTCCATGTCATGTGTGGACCTGAATAAAGCATAGCTATGAGTGCCTTTGAATAAAAGACAGTGGGAATATTACTGTGTATTTTACCACATATGACCACAAATTACCATGTATTGAGGTCCTGTTATTTCTTCTTTCCCCATCCTTCTGGGAGACCCTCTTCAAGAACAGATTAATAATAGCTCAAATTTGGAAGCCAAGTAAAGCTTGGCAGTATTTTATTAAGTGATTTCCCATATGCTTTTAATTATCTCTCTTTGATTAC
Source organism: Ctenodactylus gundi (assembly GCA_004027205.1). NCBI lineage: Eukaryota > Metazoa > Chordata > Mammalia > Rodentia > Ctenodactylidae > Ctenodactylus > Ctenodactylus gundi. Next base: position 165,005 of record PVKB01002262.1, read on the forward strand.
ATGGACTTAATGATTGCTAATGTATATTGTTGCTATAAAGTACCTGTGTCCTAGTATGTATTAGTCATTGAAATAAGTGCAAATCTTGTTAATCACCGGGTGTGTCTCTCCACTACCAAGGAATGCGTAACATGACAAGCTGTGAGCAGGAGATCACTTTATTTCCTGAAAAACAATGTGAACCAGGACCCCATTTATCACCTGGTTCTCATTAACTTTTTGTTCAAAAAGAATGTCACTACTCATCACCAGCTAGCAGTAAATGTTTAGGTGACCCCTCCCCCTGCTACCATGCAAATTACTCTGATGAAGGGCAGCAAACCCTTTGTCAGAATTCATAGCGGTGCTTTGAAAGTCATTTCCAATGAAATGCTGCCTCTGTATCTATGGGCTCCTTATGTAAGAACTGCTCAGCATGGCACACAGAACGAAGAATCTTTACTTTCTACTTTGAGATTGGGCATAAGTCATCTCCTCCACAAGTTTTAGCTTTATTTCCCTCCTACAAAAGTCAAGGAATAACCAGGTGACTCCAAACAGCACAGGGTACTAGTCACCACCACCACAGGTTTGTGTAGATGTACAGTCTTTATCATATAGTCCAGTGTCCATCACACTAACTGCTTCCACAGTGCACTTGATGGTTAAGTGTCAACATCTGCTGTTTTCTGCGGGACGCTAACAGGGCCAGAGATAACGGGAAGTAGAAGGCGGCCTTGACCAGGATGATCTCATCTTGAGAGCAGCAGGAAGGGGGCCATTCCTTACTCTCGCAGGCTCAGGACAGGGCCAGCTCAGGTTTCACTCTACTCAAATTCCCAATTTTCCTCTGCCCTAAGACCATTGCCAAAAATCACGTGGTCAGTTTTCAAAAGCCCCCTCATACAAATTAGGTGACATTTAGACCCCAAACTTCCTCCAATCAGAACCTCCTTGAGGTACAGTGTTTTCATCTTAATATCTGGGTCCTTGATCCACTTTGACTTGATTATATTATCTATTTTTAAAATGAACATAGAATGTTGTCATTTCCAAAATATATTGAAAAGATAGTATTTTAGAAATATTGAAAAACTCATTTAAAATATATTTGTTTTTACACATTAGAAAAAAATTACATAAATATGAGATAGCTCAGTGGTAGAGTATTTGTATTATGCACATGGGACTGGATTTTTATCTCTAGCAAATATATGTGTGTTCATGCATATATATGTGTATGTATATATATATATATATATATATATATATATATATATACATGTAGTATGTGTATGTGCATGTCTCTGTGTGTGTGTGTGTGTGTGTGTATTACGTGCATATTATTGTGATTTGGATCTGGAGTGTCCCCCTAAAAGCCTGAGCTATCTACAGACAGTAGGTGCTTTTGGGACATGGGGCCTGACTGCCAGAAGCAGACACCTGGTGACTGACCTGGTAGGTTGTGTGTTGGGTTTTCCCTGACCTGGCTGTCTTTTGCCTTGAACTCCCTGTATGTGAACGTACTATGATCTACTAAAATTGTGAACTAAACTAAACTATTTCTTCTTACAGTTGTGGATGTTGGGTATCGAGTCACAGCAATGAAAAGGGAACTAAGAAATGTACATATTTGACTTTGAGTATGTTTTTATTTAGGAAATATTGTCATAAAAATAAGTTAATAAGATAATTAAATGTACTTTTTTTCAAGGTGCATCAAAATCTTATCAGTAGATTTCTGTGAAAATTTAAATAACATGCAAGCACCTTATTCAAATCTACAAAGGCCAGCGTGATTTTTTCCCCTGAACCCTTCCCCATCCAACTGTAATTGGGAAGGTCTGAACATGGGAGCACATCTGCAGTGGAGATCAGCGGTGATGGGAAGACAGGAGGGAGCCGATTTCTAGAGACAATGGTGAAGGCTAGAGCTCTTTCAAAAGCAGAAGTCATAATAATCTTCTTTTCTTCCTTTATATTTAGTTTGCAAACTGCTAGTCTACGATTGGTTGGGCCACCCACATCTAGGATAGAAATTCTTCACTCATTCTCTGGTCCACACCCACAGCTAAAGTTCTGCCCTACGGACTACCTGGGTACTTCATAATCCCTTCAAGTTGTTACAGTGCTTTAAATGGTCATAAGTATCCTCCAAGCTTACTAGAAATTCACCATTCTATTCTCATACCGGTTCCTTAAAAATTGGTCTCATCATCATTTGATCCGCTTTGACTTTGCACATCTTCAGGCCTCCTACCCTTCATTTATGTTTGTAGTTAAATATTAATTTTTCAGAAATGTCATCCTTCATACTCTCATTGACAATTTCACCCTTCATTCTACATGCTGTATTGCATAGCTCCTTGGACTGCTTGATTTGTTTTCATTTTCACTTTGCATATGTTGTTTTAATCTTCCTCCTTGCCAAGCCAAGTTGGCTAGGACTTAGTCTGTTCCTTTTGCTCATAGTGCAATCTCAAGCTGCAGAGAGAGGAGTCATGTGCATAGTAGGGAAAATTCTAAGCCTAGCTACCTATGCAAGTAAACTGCATTAAACAGAAGAAGAAATGGATACTTGAATTAACTAGAATTAGAGTGCAGAAACATGTTAATATCAAAATCCGATTATTAGGTAGAAAATGTTTATATTTATTTGTTTAGCACACATAGATTTTTTTAAATAAAGCATTGTCAGACATTGTATAAAATGTAATGCTGTTACAATTTTTAAGTTTTGATTATATAATTTTCTGTCTTTGTTACTATTAATGTAGTTTAGTAATTCGATAAATATGATGCAATATAATTATAGTAAATCTTCAAATATTATTTTATAATTTATTGGAAGAATAAATTGTTAAATGATATTTAACATGGATTTAAACAAAAACACAAAAGCAAAACTACAGCTTTATAATGATTTAATAATTATTATTAATGATTATTATTAATGATTTATTTGTATATTATTATTAATTATTATTTTAATGTCCTTAAAATATTTCTAAAACAAACTTTAAATTACCATAAAGTCAGCAGCAATTATTCAATATAAACTGGTATAGGAAATAATTTACCTAAAGTGCACAAGTTTTCTGTAATATTTAAGAAATTTGTATATTTCTCTTTTATAGAAATCACAAGATAAGTTTCATTTCTTGAGTAATTTGTATTGATGTTATATAGTGTCCAAGATAAAAATGTCAATGAACATTTTATCATTAGATTTTGATAATATTAAATAATTTAAGTTTATTGATTGATCCACTGTAGTCATGTTTTAGGATGAAGGACAATGACAAGAATTGCTTTAAGTCTGTCTCCAGTACCAAGAGAAATCCGCTGATGACCTTACGGATGCATCTGCTGAAGCAGAGGTGAGCTTGCCTTTGGACCCAAGTAGGATTCTTGTCCCATGTTTACCAGAGGAAAAGGACAGGTAGGGAATAGAATCACGCATAAAGAATTTCTAAAAGCAGACAGGAATGGTTAATTAGAATAAAAAGGTATAAAGATGGGAGTAGCAAATTCTCAAAGGCAGGGCACATTCCTGTTGACCATCTGATCATAGGAAGATGGAGGCGGGGAAGGGGAATACAGCGTGGGGTCAGCAGACACGTAATTCAAGTTCTTAAGAAATCACTGTTAAGGCTCAGGAGGAAAATTAACTCCCATCTATACACCTTTTTATTTTAATACCGAGTTTTATTTTCAATATCAGTGTATATAATTTATTTGAGTACAAAGTGTTCTATTTTTTTTTTTTTACTAAATACAGGACTCTCATGTTTAAAAATAAAATTATTATAATGTGGAGTACTACGGATATCTATTACACAGATCACTTTTTTATATTTCAGTAATTTGAAAGTTGACCTAGGTGTTTTATGCATTTCTTTTTATGTAACAGGATGGATGAAAAAGAAACACCTCGTTTATATGGCTTTCAATTTACATAAAAGTGGGTATACTTAAGAATCTCTCAGTAGCAGCCTGCAGAGATTATGATGTTTTCTTATTATCTTCAATACATGCTAAATGATTTTTGATACATTTAAATTAGACATTATGATTAATTCTTCCTTTCAGGGAAATACTTATCATTCTTCATTCAGAATTAAAATAGACTTTTAGGGTTTAATTACCTCATTTTAAATGCACATAACTTTTAGAAAAATATAATGAGAGTCATACACATATATAAGAAAGAATAGATCTCTGTGGCCTTTAAAATTTGAATAACTCAGTTGAATAAGCCCCACTGATTATTCACAGTACAGAGGCATATATCTGCTTTGCTTAGAAAATTAAATGTAATTATCATGCCAACTATAGTGAGATATATTATCTATTAAAACACTTTATTATAAATAATTAAATGTTCTATTTTTAATTATGTACATTTATTTATAAATCATTGTTTGAAATATAAATATTCATTTAACTGGTTTTCTAATGGATGATATATTTCCATAATAAAAATTTTCAGAATTATAAAAAATGGTTGATCGATGTTATACATGAGCAATTCACATATTTTCAGCTTTGTTATTCTAATCTTGTTTTGCCACCAGCACCGAAATCAACAATGAATTCAACTATTCATGAGAAGGTTGCTTATTGAAAACACAATGAAAATATGACTTGCTATCCCAAAAAGACTATTAGCTAGTGGCAAAATTTAGAAACGTTATGTTTTGCATTTTTATTTAACTAATTTTACTATAGTGTGTTGGACTTCTTTAATATAGATAATCTTTAATTACATTGGCACATAAATGAAGTTGGAAGAAGATGCTTTGATTTTATTTCATTTATTTTAACTTAAATGGAGTTGACATATGTGGTGTTTTCTTTCTGCGATAGGATCTTGCTTTATTGTTCAGGCTGCTTTTGAACTCACTATGAAGCCCAGACTAGTCTTTTGCACTCCCAGAAATTCTTCTGCTTCAGCCTCTAGAGTGCTGGGATTATGATCCACCTCACACTAGTAACTCAAATCGCACCCATAATCCACCACATGCCCGTAGTCCACAACATTCAAATCCATGAGGCTTTTGGGAGATGTGCCAGATTGAAACCATGATAGCCCAACTCAGCTGAAAATATAAATTGAAAATGAACTTAATACTCTGTGCCTAAACTACCAAATATAGCGTGGCAGCCCACCGCAGATAATCAGTGACGTAACCTCGTGACGGTGCCACCTGCTGGGAGCTGCAGCTCATCTCTGATGCTCAGCATCACCATTTTGCTATTCTAGGAAAAACTGGGGGAGAAAAAGTACTCTTCCCGCTGAATATATATGGGTTTGCACTATTTTAAACTCAAAATTGTTCCTGTCACGCCATCATACGTTGAGGATTCATTTCATGCCTACTATGATTTGAATGCCTTTCACTGACATGCTAGGATTCCATGAGCACTTTTTAAGTGAAGTACCTTTCATTTTATTATCTCACACTTCACGTCACTTAGAAGAGAATTATGATTTGTAGAATAACTGTATTTTAAATAGCACTATTTTACTTACAGTCTGTTTACTTGGCTGAAGGGACATCACCGAAGTTAGGACGTTTGCCTAGCAACTCTAGGGTCCTGAGTTCAATTCCCCAACACCACATGAGCAAGACAACCAGACCTGGTGGTACTTCCCCGTGGTCCCAGCATGTGATGGATGAGGAACTAGGGTTGCTATGAGTTTGAGGCCAGCTGGGCTTCAAAGTTCCAAAATGAGTCAGAACCGGCCTGGACTGCAGAGTGTGAGTTGGCCTCAAAAAAATAAATAAATAAATAAAGTTTTCTATGCATTTTTATTTTATTGCCATTTGTTTTTCCATTAATATTTGTTATTTAATCCAATTGCCTTCATCAATTTTGAGAAGTTGATATATGAAATTATTTTATTTAACATTATGAATATTAATTTTTACTTTTGATTAGTTTTGTTACTGTTTTTCGCCCCAAAACTTTTGACTCCTGCAAATATATTTGAGGTTACATTTTACCTTTTTTGCTTGGCATGAGAATGAACAAATTATTTGCTTCTACACAAGCTTACCATTAATACACTCACACACACCATTAGGCATGCCATTGTCAGGATTTTTCAGCACAAAATGTTTTTCGAATCTATTATATGGTTATAAATAGCAATGAAATAAATATGTACAATTGAATCCTTTAAGTAAAGAAAACTTAAAGTCAGTCCTTTAATATTTACTTTCATTGTTCCCAGTAAACAAGAAAAGAAAAATTACTCTTTTTTCTCACAGAAAGTGATTTTATTCTATTTATTCATATCTACTCATGTATAAAAATAGTGAATTTTCAAAAATACCCACAACTTTTATGATACATACAATATACAACGTCAATGACTTTAGCATTTAAAATTTAATTATCTGTTTGTTTCTAAAAATTATTACGAAGAGAAAATAGGAAATAGTTGTTTTTTGTTGTTGCCTTCGACTCTTTGACTGTTTTCCTGAAGGTAGCTATTTCAGTTCATATTTTTAGATTATATTGTACTCAAGGACTGCATTTTAGAATCATCGAGTGAACATTTTTTCTTTATGCTTTATAATTTTGATTGAATGCAAAAAATGGAAGAAAAGTACTCTAAGTGTAATAGGAATAGTGTTATTATCAGTGATCAAATGTGCTTAACTCATAAGATAAAATAAATATCCCTTCTTGTTATTAAGCTGTGGGCTATAATTTAAGGTATTTTTTCAAATCTGGGAAGTTGTCTTAAAATTACTATTTTCCCTGAAGGGGGAAAAAAACCTTTTTTTTTTTTTTTCAAAATCAAACTATCTGAAAGTGGAAGACATTGTAAAAAAAATAACCTAAAAATAGTGATAATGGCCTTGTAGTCAAATGCCTCCTGTTCATCCTATTCTCTCTGTATTTTCACTTTCCTTCTCCCATTTAGGCCGGACATTCTCTTTCAATTAATTCTTGGACAAAGCAAAAAGTGTGTGTGTGTGTATTCAAGGCTGTAATTTAAAACTATTCTGGGAGAAATCACTGATCTGTAAAATATTAAGTGACCCAGACCCGCTGACTGCAGAGTCCTGCGTGCTGCTGTTAGCCCTTCCCTCCCTCCATAAAGCAAACCTAGGAGCAGAGACGTCTGTCACAGCAGGCTGGGCCAACAATCATGATCATACAATAGATTATCATAGAAAGAATTATAAACAGAACGTTACAACAGAAAAAAACAAGGATGAAAATGTAGTCAGGAAGCCAGAAAACTATACATTCTTAGTTTATTTAAGTAACGAATGAAATCAAGTGTAACTAGCAATTAGTTTTTGGCCACACCTTTCAGCTTTAATCAACTTGTTTATATGCAAAACAAGTGCCCAATGACACATCTATACTAATGTTGTCACAAAGACCATTTTATAAGACTATCTTATATGTTATGAGTATAAACATTTACAAGTAAACATAACAGTCTGGTGACAGTCTACATTGAAATAGAATTATTAAGAAAATAATTATATTAAGTAATATAAGTAATAATATAATTAAATAATAATACGTATTTTATTAAGAAAATACTCATATGCACATGGTAATACACAACTATGTAATACCTGGTACAGAAAGAGTCTCTCTCCATGACTGAAACCTCAGATCTGACAGGGTGCACGATTTATGTTTGCTATTATTCAATTTTTTAGAAATAATAGGTAGTCCTGGATGTACATATTATGACTTTAATTGAATCAGCTAAGTACTTTTAAAATGGTCAAGTAAATTCTATGGTGCATAAAATTTGAAAATGATTTACAAAATCTATCTGCAAAATACATGGGATAATTCGTGATTTACCAATTATGAATGCTTGCTATCTTTTATTTTATCTTTTGAATCTAGGGAGAAAAAAGCTCTGAGTGTTTACCTTTCAAAATCAATAATCACAAAAATATGACTGTTAATATAGAAACTGCTTTAAAGTTTGTATTCATCACATTAATTCTTACATTATTAAAACGTTTGACTAAAAACATTCACACCTTATGAAAATTGCATTAGCTATATATCAGTCAGATGCATAAAGTTTTATTCACATAGTGAATAAGGATTTATTGCCATATGTCAAGACATGAAATACAGGAGGAAGTTCTCATTTCAGTAAATAAACACAAATGAAATTTCATATTTCTTGGATTTTGTTTATATACTTTTCAGGAATTCTCACAAAAAAGGCTGATTTTCATTCTCAGTGTCAACTACTATTATCTTCAAAATATTGTTCTTTATTATAAGAAAAACTAAAATGCATTTATCCTTTAATATTGATATAAAAACTTCTATATTTAGAAGATACTTTAATAATTGTAAGCAGCTAAGATACAGACAGTATGTACAGTCCAAAAAAATAAAGTGCTAAATTTATTATTTTTAATAAGAATAGAAAACTGCCTAATAAATTGAGCAAAGAGAAGCTTTATAAATAAATGGTTAATTTTACTAACACATAAAAACAAGCCTACATTAATAGAAATGCATTTATACAGTATTTTTAAGAAGGCTAAAGTAAGAACTGGTTATTTCAGAAAATAGTTTAAAAGGAAAATAATATGATTTGTAGAAAATACAGTTGAAGATTGGTAATTTTTTCAATCTTGAGTATCACATTTATTGTATTTTATCTTTAATTACATTTTCTGTCATATTACTCTATTAAAGTCATACCAAAAATACAGTTTATGGTACCAGTTAATTTTACAAATTAAAGAATGAATATTTGAATAATAGCAAAATATTGAACAAACTCTTAATCTCAGGGAAATGAGTGCATCAATGATGTGGCCACTTATAGGCTACTCAGAATCATGTGCAGGGAGATCAGTGAGATGCTCCAAAATGTTAATGGCTTACATTGGTTACACTATAACATTGTATTAACAGTGAGTGTTTTCCTAGCCCAAAATATATTATGGATAGTGCCTAGTATCTAGTAAATTCCATTGTCATTTGACGTCATGTATGGGCAATAATCAAAGACTATTGCAATGCTGTTTTCATTCTTATTTCAGATATGCTGACAGATCATAATGTGATAGTTTTAAGAACAATATGTAATGCCATAATTTTTAAAAAGTGCCATCTCAGTTGTGTTAAGCGTGAAGACTTGAAAAGATATTAATCATTCTGCCAAGCACAGAAGTGCACACCTGTAATCTCAGTAACTCTGGATGTTGTAGCAGAATGATCATAAATTTGATGCAAGACTGAGAAACTTAGGGAGATCCTGTCTCAAAATTAAAAAAATATATATAGTGCCTGATTTATAGCTTCTTAGTAGCATACAATGCTTAGCGCACATGAGCCTATTGGCTCAAATCCTCACTTAGTACCATAAAAGAAGTCTCTATTCAGATACAAAACAGAATAACCCAATGTAGATATTTACTTAATTTGGAACAGATGCATTTTCTCTGTTCTTCACTAGGTAAATGGATAGGTCTCAAGGTAAGAAAATTCTTATATTTTAGTTTCAAAAAGATTATTGCTTCATTCTTTTAAAAGAATAAAAATAATTCAATATTTTAAAATAACAAAAATTAAGTTCAGAAAATTTTATTCATATTAATATTGTTTACTGATCTAAATGCACCTTGGTGATTATACAAAATGAATATGCTGTCTCCAAAAGAGTATGTGGTGCTAAGAATTGTTTTGTTAATCTGAAGAAATTAAAATATTTTTGCTGGAAATACATTTTGTTGTAGTTCAATTTCATGGTGTATCTGGAAACAAAGGAAATTTTGATAATATATTCATAAAATAGACCCAGCCACGAATTGAGAATTCTACTCTCTCTGTTCTTCAGGTATCAAATGATAATTTGTGTTGAAAAAATATTCAGTATAAAAAAAGGGAAAGCTAGCCTAATCATACTCATAGTCAGTGCTGTTACCAATTTCATTCTTTTAAAACAATGTGGAAAATGTAACTTTAAGTATTACATCCAAAGTATATCCCAAAATTTTTGTGTGTACAGAAGGAGAGCTTTTGGACTGTGGTAGAATCATCAGAATATTAGACTTATCAAAGAATTGATACACCTTCAAGTTCATGATAGAATTTACTCTTTGGTGTTAAGACCTGGAAGTAGATCTCTGGGAGTATGACCTGAGAAACTGTGCGTTCCCTGCTCTCCGTTTCGTAGCTAGCATGAGGTGAACAGCTGTCCTTCACCTCTCCTTCGCCCATGCTCTTTCTGCATTGGAGCCAGCCGACTGTGGACTGAAATTTCCAAAACCGCGAGCCACATTACAACTCTTTCTCTTTAAGTTGTAGATGATAAGTACGACATCCCACTGATCAAAGTCGTGACTATTGTAGAAAGTACTAGAGAAGTGAGGTCATTGCTGTAACTACACATACCCATGTGGTTCATAAGCCTTTGAAACTGGTGTGTAGAGTCTGAATTCTGAATTTAGAATCAGAATAAAGATGTGATGCAACGATGGCATAGTGCCCAAAATCGGGGAATTATTCATCATACAGGCACACATGTTTGTCAGTGGGTCAACGAGATATAGGACCAAAATATAATAGCAATTAATAGTGAAAAGTTAAAAAAATGAACACTGAACTTAAGTACTATCAGATAATATCTTGATGGAGAAGATGAACAGTCGTATGATCACGAATACAGGAATAATAAAGAAACAAATAAGTGGAGGAAAATGAAAAAATCTCTAGGAGAATTTCAACTTAATTGCATAGTTATTCCTCAATATTTGGAAAGTGCAATTTCTCATTTCTTAAGGATAAGGTTCCAAAAGTGCTTTTCTTTTGTATAATATAATAGGGTCTAAAAAATGACTTTGCAATGGAGAGACGTGACAAACATCAGCTTTTTAAGAAGGCCTAGGAATGAATTGATAGTGAATGCTCTTGATAGGATGTTTTAAACAATGGCATTTTTATCTGTTATTTTCTATGTAACAAACCGTCAATCTTAATCAAGTCTGAGATAACATTTTTAAAGAAAATTCTCAAAACTGATGGTATTCAAAGCAGTTCTGAAAACCCAAAGAGAGTTGAGAAATAATGATACACATTATCTTAATCGGAAGAAAAGAAAATGAGAACACTAGGTGAAAATTAAGGAACCAAAGCTCGGTGTAATGGCGCATGCTTTCAATCTCGGCACTGAAGTGCTTGGACAGAGGATGGCCATGAGTCCAAGGCCGACCTGGGCTATACAGTGAGCTCAGGACTCCACTGAACTAATGCAGGAGCCATTATATTAAATAAAATTTTAACAATGCAATACATTAATAACTAAGAAAATCTGAATACATTGGGGATTTGTTTTTAATTAAATAGGAATTAAATATTTTCATATTTTTTATTTGTGTCATATTTTAGTTCCTGGTGTGATGTTTTTCTGATTTTCTATACTACGGTCCTATATTCTTACACCTTGCAATTAAAAATTTACATTTGTTATTTAATAATGCTTACATACATCTTATTAGAAATAGATATTATGGTAGCCAGAAAAAAGCCAATCACTGTGTATTAGAAACTTAAAGACATATTATTTTTAAACTTTCATTATTATCTAGGTTGGTGGTTTTTCCCAATGAAAGTGTGTTCCTAGAGAGACATTTGTCAATGTCAGTGGTCAGTTACGGTGTTAAAAAGTGACACAGAGAGTTTGCTCCTCATCTCTAGAAGAGAGAGTTCAGAAGTGCAAATGACAGGCCCCAAAAGGAAAAATTATTTGGCCAAAAATGCTAGTAGGACTAAATGAGAAATGAATGTTTGCAAAGCAATGTAAGAAAATGATTCCAGAATTTAGTAGGCACTGTACACTAAATCACATTCCACCATGCTTTGAATAATATATACATACAATAGCACTAAGTTTTGCACAAAAAGAAATAGCTTCTTGTCTTCATTCAGTTTAGATCTACTTTATCAGAGACAAGACTAATATACAACAGCTGATTCATAGTGAATGGAGAAGGGAAACTAAATTCAGACGTACAGGTGAGCATATAATATTATTTTCCAAACATAGTAAGAACTCTTAGGACAATATTAAGCTGTCCACTGTCAGTGCAGTAAGCATGTGATTCATTTATAAATACGCAAACAAGTGTGATCTCAACAAATTAAGTTGCTGAATGATAGAAATCAAAGTAATGAACAGGGAACCACGTGGCAGTAGATGGGTTACATCTTGTTTCATTAAATGTTCAATGGCGGCTTTTAGTTTTAATATATTTTAAATAAATGAATTTATGGATTATTGAATTATCATTATATTTGAAGCTATTTAGACAGTCATCTTCAAAATTGCTAAAACATCAATGGAACCTGAGAAAATATGTTATTAACTAGTACCATTTGTTTGTAGTTTAGTACAAGATTGAATGTAAGTTATATATTTGACTTACATACATTTTATTCCTGTTTAGGTGTACGTTTAAATAAATTATCTAAGTTTTAATAATCTTTCTAGAAGCATGTTTTCACAGACCTTTAAATCCTACAGTTTTCTTACTTTTCAGCCTGTCTTACTTTTCCAGTACCAAGAAAGATTAATGACATGGGAAAAGTATAATACACTACCATATATATTCATACCAGCAGTGAGCTCAGTCTGGTAGAAAGGAAACCTCAATTAATTTTTATGGACATTTTAAGATTTCAATCTAATTTCAATCTTCTATGATCATTTTCATAGCTCTGTGTAAATGTTATAATAACACAATATAAAGGAGTAGATGACTTCTTTTTAAAGCCCATAACTTGAATATAGATTTGATATAACTTTATTGATATTCATGTTACAATTCTCTTTGTAACTATCAGAAATTTAAATATAGATCAACTACAAGCACAAAAGCACCTAGGTCTCAATGAATTAATTTCAAAGTTACTTATCTATTTCTAATTACTTCAGCCAAGCATCACAGATACATAGTTCAATTATCACTTTTGAGAATCAAAATAGAATGAAAGAATATTTTCATTTTTTCTTGCAAAAATGATAATTATCTACTGTCTACGGGCACTCATTAATTAGTACAGGACCTAAGAGAATGAAAAAATTGAATAGACATGTTATCTATCGAAATGCTCAAGAAGGCAAAGAAGGCATTTGATTCTGTGAGTATACAAACTTTAATTCTTTTTTTTTTTTTTTTTTTTTGAGGCAGACCCTTGCTTCATAGTTAAGGCACATCTTGACCGTCATTTGTAGCCCAGACTGGCTTCAAACTCACGGTAATCTTCCTATCTCAGCTTTCCAGGTGCTGTGATTAGATGTACACCACCATGCCCCAGGCCCTGCTCACATAAAGCAGGGGAATCGAACCCAGGGTTTTACACGTTAGGAAAACACTCCACCTGATAAACTATGGGCCCAGAACTTAACATCCTTTTAGCTAATGCAGAAAAGAAAAGGAGCTTATGGTAGAAGGCGAACCTAATATGATGGGAGAGCCTATTATTGTGGACAAGTTTGATGTACCTGAAATGGTTCTTTAAGTAATATTTTAATTATTTTTAAAATTTGGAATTCTTTTTTTAGGAAACTGTGGAAGGCAGATAGATGATTGAAATTAAGTATTTCTAAAAACTTTTTAGCAATTGTTTTACCAGTGACAAACCCCTTAAAGTTTAGGGAGTAGACTAGTCTATACTGATACTGATATCCTTCAAGCACAGCTCATGCTCTAGAAAAACACCGGAAGTTGTAGTATAGTGTGCCTTGTGGTCTGGACTTCACACACAGTGATTCCTTTGTAGTCACACTTGGTATCTGCGTGCCATACACGTTAGTATTTGTCTGGGAAGCTAACGGTGTTAAATGAATTTTTATGATCTTTCTGGGATCTTGGGAAACATCCTGCACTCCAGGTATGTCTTCCCAAATATCTCTGTAATAAAAATTACTCAGACTTTAAGTGTACCCTTTATATGCATATGGTCTGTCACTACATACGGAGTCAGGACAGATGATGCTGTGTATTTTTGACACATCCCTGATGCGTGCGGTTGGTATGCCTTGATGCTGATAGCTGGTGCTAAGCTCTGTTCTTTCAATTTTTTGCTCTCTCTCATTCTCTCTCTCTCTCTTTCACTTTCTCTGTGAGGACAAATAGCATGAACACATATTTATCCTTGGGTATAAAATATGGAAACAATGTATAAGCTACCAGTTAAATATCACATTACCCAGAGAACATATATAAATGATGATGCGATTAAACTTATTGTTTATTTGCAATTTCCCATAATTCAGCTATCATGAGGCTGAAGCAGCAGGGTTTCTTTGAGCTCGAGATCAACCGGTGTTACACAGGGAGTTCAGGATCACCACACATTTTAGAGCCAAGCCCTGTCTGAAAAAATACATCTATATCTATATCTATCTATCTATCTATCTATCTAGATAGATAGATATCTCAAAACATATATCTATATCTACATATAGATATAGATATATGCTTTGAGTTTTAACTGAATATATATTACATATAATTTAACTAAGTATATTAATTATCAACAAAATACAGCTAGTTTGTGTGAGAACCATCTTTTCCCATTCTTGTAACATCAATTCATTTCTCAAGTGCAGACTTGAAAACTTAGCCAGAGCCTTGAACATCATCTTTTAAAGATTATTTTTATTTCTTTCCCAGAGGTGTCCCTTGGATATTTTTCTTTCTAGGAATTATCATCATGATTAGCAGCAGAAATTTAAGGCGATTAGTATATTAAATATTCCTTTACATCATCTTGACCAAATTAAATGTCAAATTTTTTAAATAGTGAATGTTACATATAAAACTAGCATATTTCTCTATATAATTTTTAAATCATCACCATGTTTCTTACAATATTGATACTGAATACAATGTAAATGTAATGAAAATAGTGCTTATACTGCAATAGTTAAAGAATAATAAAAATGAGAAAACATCTGCAAGAATCCACTCCAGACACAATTTTAAAAAATATTTTCAATTTGTGGTTAGTAGAGATACAGGATGCAGAAACGGCCAACTGAGAGGGCACATTCACTTTGTGGACAGCCTCCCTCACTGTATACAATCTGTGTTGAAGTTATACACTTGTTACAATCCATGAAACTGCACTGAAACATCCCTGTAGCTTAAAACACATTAGGGTGCAGTCTTGATGTTCGAGATTCTGAAGGATTTAACGAATCGCATAGTGACACATACGCATTAGTGTAACTCCATGCAGACAGGTACTGTGACTTTAAAATCTTCAATGACTTTCCTATTAATCCTTCCCACTCATAAGTTATTGTGCATACTATTAGTTCATATATTTTGTATTGGCTAAGTATTATTTGATTTAATTACTTGTGGTTGGTATGTACAGTTCTTTTAGAAAGTTTTACAAGCATATACTATTTAAAGAATTAAATGCAACCAAAGGTATTAATTTACACTGAAGCACTGAATTTATTAATGTAAAGTTTTGGCACCTGGTTCTTACGCTTGGTTAAACTTTTCATTTTGTGAAGATAAGAGATATCTTTTCTACTCCATAGTTTTATACTATTTCGTGATAATTTGAATAAAAACTGATAAGTATGCAAATATATTTTGTTAGTGCACGATTTTAGAACTTATTTTCCCCTAGTGAAATTTAAAATCACACTTTTCTATGTATATTTCTTATATAAGTTTCATGTTTCAGATGCCGGTATTGACTTTTTTCAAAACATGCTGACAGATAAAGAAAGAAAAAAAAAAACAAAAACCTTAAGATTATCTTACATAGTTCCAGATTCAGAGAATACCAACTTTTACTCAGATTCCTTTATTGGGTTACACATGTACTGAAGACATAAGTTTCTACTGTTACTATCATTATTATTAATTAGAATAAAATGCATCTTTGAATGGATTAATTGGACCTGAATTATTTAAAATATAATTACCAATATATTTAATCATTAAGCAGGTAACTCTTAACTAAGAAAACCTTAACACGGAGTCTTAAACATGTGCCTGTGAGGGCAGGAAGAGTTATTCATGAAGTAGTTTTTGTTTCGTCTTCCCTCCCAGCTTCTCGCTAAATACTTGGATAGAGCTGAAGCTCAGAATTCTTGTGACTTTCTGTGTCATCCTGAATTAGCCTCTGGAAGAACTCCTGATATTTGTGATCACATTGCTGTGGCATCCTTACCCGTCCTGAGGCAGGATACGTGGCTGACAAAACAGTGCTCACCTTGAACTACTTGTGTTTTTCAAAATCATCTACTGACTAATAAATGTAGACTAGTAATCGAAATTAAAAATAAAGCCTACACTACTCTTCCAGATGGCATGTATTATAATACGCAGGATGTTCATATCTCCAAGTCTTTCTCAATCTTACCAAGATATAGTATTTTAAAAACAAAATATGAAACGGGGGTAGGGTGGGCGAGGGAGGGAGAGTAGGAGACGTGGAGGGACAAAAGGAGAGTGGGAAAGTCCTTGTCACCTTGACAAGATACATAGGTGCGCAAAATGCTAAACTTCATTGTTAACCTTAAATCTTGCACTAATACATATCAATAAAATGGGGAAAAAACAAATATGAGAAACTCTCAGGGTACAAATTAGGAAAACCAGGCATATGCTCACTTATTAGATCCACTAAGCATTTTTATTCAGGGGAATTCAAAGAATTCTTTATTGTCCCATAATATCTCACATAAAACAGTAAACCTGGTAAAGTCATAGAAATAGATATCAGGCTAGCTATCCCTTTACCTTAATAGAATTTAAAGCTGTGTAATTAGTGTATAATATTCTAACAATATAATTTGGATAGTAACGCTTCCTCCAAAACCAATGAAAAGCAAATGTTCAACAGATGGTCCATATTTTATTTCAATATGAAGAATAAATTGTGTGGGTAGAAAGAACAAAATGAAATATTAAAAATCAAAAAACTGTAAGAGACATTGAGAAATTTTACTTAGGCGGTTATGGAGAAAAATAATAAAAATAGGCTGGGTACCAGCGAACAAAAGGACAGCTAAATATTCATTAGAAAAATAATCAAATTTCACTAAACTTGAAATAAATTTATAGAATTTAATAAATTTGGGGATCCAATAATGTGTAAATATGACTCTCATTGTTAAAAATAGTTCCTCACCTTCAGGGAAAGACTGACTAAATTTTGTAGTACTTCATTTACTAAGTTCAATTGAAAAAATCTTAAAAAACACTCTAAAATATACTATATAAAAATACAAGAAGTCTTCTAACAGCAAAGATTTGAAGAACTACATTGTTTTGGAAAGAAAAAAAAAAATCTGAGTACCAAGTCAGCATATAACACTACATTTCTTCTTATGATTTGTTTTTTTCTATTTGAAAACAAACAAGAGACCCCAAATTAACTTGAAATCTCTATTGATCTTAGGATCAAAATGCCCAAAAGTTCAGTATCTGATGGAGGTGATCTCAAGGAAACATTTCTGGCTTTCACTTAAAAATCTAACTTTTAAATACCAGTTGAAAATAAGCAAGATATAACAATGAGTAAATTATAATTTGAAGGAAGTTTTAAATCTCTATAATCTGAAAGGAGATACAAGATATCTTCATTGAGAAAGCTTACTTTTTTTCCGGGACATTAAACTACTTTAAGTATTTAATTTATGAAGCATTTTATATAATGTGAAAAGATGGAAACTTTATGCCATTGCACTTAAGAAGATCAATATGGTCTACACTGTAATCCATCCCCCAAAACATATATATGCCTTATAACTCTGAAATTACTAAACAGAGATACTGAAATTTGAATACTAAAGAGATGGACAGGATATCATTTATCTTTTCACTTTTTGAACCAGCGTTCTACTACAGTAGTTTAGGCTGATCAAAGAGTTAGTTGTCTAGCACTGAGTCGCCAATTTGAGTTTAAATTTACTTTGATACAGATAAAAAGGGATACATATAATATTATATATAGATATGTTTAAATTCATTAGCTGATATAGGTTCATATATCCTTCTTAACTTAGCTGAAAGAACATGGTTTGAAGACATTCCAGGAGCATTGAACCCAGAAACGTTTAACTCTAAAAATCGAATATTGTTTTGAAGAGAAATGATTCAGTATTTCTTGGGGAAATCGCTGTCTATGATAGTGACAGTGAATATGTGTAATGACAGATCATGGCATAAGGAGGGTAAAGTACTTAACAAAAAGAAACAAATTAGCATAGTAGTTGGATATGGCCATAGAAACCCTAAAGCCTACTGAAACTGTAAAGCTAAATGAAACAATTTGAAAAAAAATAACATCAACAAAGAATGTCCTATAACACAAAATACTTATTAATGCACTAATGTTGAAATAAATAAATTGAATGCAGAAAGTAGAGAACAATAAACAGGTCATTCGTGTATAATAATTCTAATAATTTATATATTTCATTCCCCCAATTTTTTTACACACACTCTGTTATTAAACTTAAGTATACTAGCCTCTTGTAACTAGAGACACCTGCAAGACCAGCCTCTTGATGACTTGTATGTAGTCTGTTGATTGTGAGAAATGGCAAAAGACGAGCTGGCTGTGCTGTTGTTTACTCTATACACCTTCCTGCAACCTAGAGTTTTCCTGTAGGAAAATTGCGGTAACAGGTTGAATTGACTGTTTTGACTCATGCTTTAGATTTCAAGAAGAAAAAACTGATTTCAAATGTTTTTCTAGTATGACATGCAGCTTCTGCTATTTAAAAGAAAAGGAACAGATTATAATGTAACTGGTAAATAGAGAAAAGGAGATATAAAGAAAACTGGTTTGAGGATTTTTTTTTTTTTTAATAAAAGAAGGATAAAAAGAAAAAGCAATGTTTTGGATAAGAACGATTATCTGTATGTGAGATTATATTCTACTTAAACAGAAAAAAAAAAGATGAGGACAAAAAGAGGATCCAAGTGAGTTGAAATTTCAAGTTGTTTTGCGGAAAGCACATGAGCTATGAATTAAAAAAAAGGAAATTAATATGGCAATTGTTATTTTGCTCTTGTTGATTTTGTGACTAAAAAGCACCTCCCTTTAAAATTTCCTTTTTTTTTTTTTTGTTCACATGTAGTTAAAGAGCTATTAACACTGACTCTATCCTCTGTTATCCCCCGGCCCCCAAACAGGAATAAGATAAGATCTCATCTACCTGTTCAAAAGGACTAACTTTTGAGTAAAATGCACATTGTAGTTGGTGATATGCGTATGTGTGTGATACTCTATTGTTAACCAATTTTCCGGGAATAATCAACTGGATCCAGCCTACCCAAGTCAAACATTGGAGCAGTGATGCTCCCCAGAGACTCACTATCTTGAGAAAAAGCAAACAACTGAGAGCTTAAAATTACTACTCAAATACACTTGAATTAGGTACATACTTCACCACCTTTTTCCCAATTTTCAACAAAGGGCTACGTGAGCCTTTAGTATTCTCTTACCACATATATTGAACTAGGTGCTTCCATTTTGGGGATTTATCTTTATGATGTTTTTGGTTGTTCACTTTGGCTCATGTATTCTTTTTTCTTTTTCTGTGTGCTTTTTCTCTTTCTTTCTTTCTTTCTGTCTTTCCTTCTTTCTTTCTGAGACAAGGGCTCATTCTATAGTCAAAGCTGGCCCTGTCATTACTGTAGAGCCCAGGCTGGCCTCAAACTCACAGCGATCTTCTTCTGTCAGTCTTTCAGTGCTGGGATTACAGGTGAGTGCCACCACACCTGGCTTGTTTTGCACTGGGGAATCAAACTCATGACCTTGCACTTTCTACGCAAGTGCTCTAACCTCTGTGCTGTTCCTCCAGCCCTGATTCCAGCCCTGACATATATTCTCAATCTAATTGCAAAATGTGTATCACCCCACCTAATAGTGATTAGTCTCCAAATGGTGATGCAGATGGAACCAGTGATGAACTTGCCTTCCAGGTGCTACGTGGGACCGCTAATTTTTTTTTTTTTTTTTAGCAGAGTGGACCCATAACTGCAACCAGAACATCATCCTATGCCATCCTGTTAGAGATAGAGTGGTTGCTGCCTCAATCCCTTTATGGCATTTAGGATTTTCTACTCTGAGGCAGGATTGAGGCAGGAGGTAGTGGGCACCGAGACAGGAACAAAGGTCTTTGGGATAAAGAATTCACAGGAATACAAGATAATGTTCTGTCACCTTCATTTTGTATGACAATTTGCACAGTAAATGGCAGCTAGTCACTTTCCAGAATAACTTCTAGTTGTAATAAAACTTTCACCAAACTATCAGAACAAGACCACTGGCAGAATATACTTCCTTATTCACCTAGCGTAAGAGCTCCAAGGTGAGGAGCCTCACTTATGTCTTTCTTTAGAAACCCTTCTTAGTGGTTGTGAGAGCTTCTCCCCCTCTGTCCTTAGGTTCCAAGTAAACTCTACACTTTGCAACATGCCTCCTTTGTCTGCAGTTTCTTTCTTCCACATCGTGAGACAGCAACCTAGCACTATAATTACAACTGCATAATAGTATTATCAAAGATATTTTGTAAAAAGAAAGTCTTTCATCATTGATTAAAGATTATTTTCCCAAAGCAACATGAAGGGATAGAAGAGACTTCAGGACCATTTTAATTTTGGGAACATTGATATATGCTTGGACATTCATCTAAAAACTAAAATAATGCTCATTCTTCTCTTGACTCCAATTTTGTATTATCATTACGGTTATATCTTGCAACATAAAGGAAGCAATGTTTGCCCTGTGGCAATTTTACATCTTTAGGTCTATCAGATGGCTCACAATTTATCAAACTATAAAAAGGAAAAAAGAGAGGAATACATAAAATACTTAGAAAGGAGGAACATTTTCAGCAATTTGAACACATCTGCAAAGCCCAAGTTGGTATCTTGTTAACGCATTTGTGTGGTTTTTCACTACTTCTCACTCTGCTTGCACAGACTTCCAGCAGCTGCTAGTCTAATCCAGGTGCATCCATCTTCTCAACATGATCAGCCTTTTAGAACTGGTTCATAGCCACCAAGACATCAGTGCTGATGGATTGGCTGCCTCTTTCCACCTCGCCGATGGATGCTGATCTTGTCTTGCCATGTGATGTAAAGTCTGGTTCACAGATTACTGATGTGACTACTCTGGAAACTAGATGAATGCCTGTGCTAAGTTCAGCTGTGAGAGTCATAAAGTCGAGGGACAACAACATTAGTCTGAAGACCTGGAACTTGATGGTACATAGATGATGAACTGTTTGTCCATGTGTTATTCTAAAGTTGGAGACTAGGTTTATTTGTATGAGAATATTGTACCATGTTGTGCTAATACATGCTTACATGTTTATTTATATACACCAAGTCACATGATACACAAGCAACAGGTGTTTATTTTGGGCATGATCTTACAATTTTGAAGGTTAGCCCACTTATAAGAAAGTTTCTTTTACTTGTACATTTACAAGCCATAGCTGAGCAGAATTCTTTATCACTGTACATGCTAATGGAATTCCACTATTGCCTATTTCCTACTGAGTTCGGAAAGAATAGTCTTTTGTTATGATAAAAATGCTCTTCATTCTGGGCAGAAAAGAATAGTACAATTCTATGGCAATGCAATTTACGTTAACAGCATAGATGAGCCTATAACTGCTCTCCCATTAACATTGTTGTTTTTCTGTCTTCACCATTTTCTTAAAAAGTCCACCTTTAAGGTTTGAATATTTTATACTTGTCTCCAAACAAAAAAGTGTTTCTTTTTATAAAACTCCACTAATGTCAGTAGAGCTGTTATTCTGGGTAAGGAAATGGAGAGAAAAAAAAACGATTTCTATTTTCCCCTACAGGCATTTTATTCATGAGCAAAGTCTAAATGGCAAAATCTTATTTCTTCTATAAGTTAGTTCATAAGAATAAATGTGACTCTACTTATAAGAAACAGCATATGATACTGAACGTGCTGACTAATTTTGATCCAGATACAAATGTCCGAATTAAATTGTTTTTAATGTGAATTATTCTAAATATTGCTTCCATAAAATAATTAAATTGTAATTATTTTTGATAGCTATGCATGGATATGGTATTAAAATAACTTAGATTTTTAAAAATGTTCATAGATTTAGAAAAATAGAGATCACACGTATGCATATGCCCATATATTCAGATATAATATTTGTGTGTATACATGTAGTATGTGGAAGTGTATATGATGTAGCTGGTAGTGCAGAGAGGAAGAAGTGGGTTGAATTCTTTTTAGTATGATAACATTATTTTAACACTGAATATAATCAGAAGAGATCACTTAGAGATAGGGTGATCAAGTGCATAGGATACAGGTAGAGACTAAGAGCACTGTTAATACTGTCTTTAGGTTGACAAATTTTTTCCTGACTATAGACTTGAGATATTTCTTAGAAGATTTTCTTACCCTAGCTGACCCAAATCATACCATAAAGCTGGACTGTATGTTACGTAAAGGAGTAAAATCTTTATACGTGGGTCACCTGTTTATCACATTAAGCAATTAAATGAGCTTAAGAATTACTAATCCTTTAATAAGATGACATAGGCTTAATCTTGCCTTCAAAGAGCAAGTGTTAAAAGATAGAGTACACATTAAAAGAGAAGATTCACGTTGAAATTTTAGGGACTTTTTTTTTTCTCCTTTTATTCTGTTTTATTTCTAGATTGCTATGTTCAAAAAATAGATTATGCTAATATAAAATAATGCCAAATATGTAATAACTACTGCCATTTTATAATAAAAATCAACTATAATAAAAGTACATAATTTATGATATAAAAACTATAATATTGTCAATTATATATTATTGGGTTACCATGTAATAGTATAAAAATTTACCGTGAAGACTAACAACTATGTAAAGAAATGCTCAAAAGCATACTAATATATCTTTATTATAGATTTATTTTCCCCCACTATTTTTATTAATATAGAAATGTAATACCTAGTATTTACAGTGAATTTGGGTGTTTCCTACACATATGTATCATACCGACTTTGCAATCCCTTCCCATTTTCTACCCTCCCACCCCCTCCCTGTCCCTTCCCCCAACTCCCGCTATCACTTCATGCGGTTCCAAAGAATGTCTGTGTTCTGGGTTTCCCAAATCCGAGAAACCATACGGTGTTTAACATATTAATCTCCCACACCTAAATCATTTCACTTAAGTCACCACTGTAACTCAGCTTCCCATTCCTTGAATGGGTAGCCGTAGTTAAATCTTGATTCCTCTTCTCTGAATCCAACCCATCCCTTTAATGGGATAGTTACCAAAAGTTTTTTTTTTTTCTATGTTTTGCTATATCATTGTTTTTATTCTTAAACCCGGCCTTGCCCACCAGTTCACATTAGAAAATAACTACAAGCGTGTAATTCAAAAGACTAGTAAATTTGGGAAAGGAGAAAAAAAAAAGTTAAATTTCAAATGCCTTAGCTGAATACTGGAAGGTACATACTTGTGTATTCACAGGGTTATCGTTACATCAATCAGTTTTCTTAGGATAAATCTTCATCAGTGACTTAATAAGTGAATTGCTACAATAAAACAAAGTTAAAACTATATTACATTGCTATGTTAAATGAACTTAAATCTATACCACATAAATATACTTAAAGTGACAGATATGAAGGCAAATTTAGTTATTTCAGAATTTTTAAAACTTTCATAACTTATTTACTCATATTTCACTGATCACTAACATACTTTTTTTCTCAGCTCATTGTCCTCTAGCTGTAGTCACTTTTCCTCTGGGGTCATTACTGTTGCAGGCCTCCTTTTCACTTTCTACATTTCCTTTAAGTATTCTCTGCAGTACTGGCTCAGTTGCTGCAAATTCCTTTAAGCTTTTTCTGTCATGGAAAGTTTTAAGTTCCCTCTCTAAATTAAAAGATAATTTTGCTGGATATAGCAGTCTTGGTTGGCATTTATGTTCTTTTAGTGGTTAGATGACATTGCTCCATGATCTCTTTGCTTTTGGAGTTTGGATTGAGAAGTCTGCAGTTATCCTGAAGCACTTATCTTTGTAGGTCACCTTCTGTTTTTTCTCTTACGACTTTTAGTATTTTCTCTTTGTGTTGGGTTTCTAGAATTTTACATATGATGGGTCGTGATGAGGATCTTTTCTGATCTACAGATATTTAAGAAGTGAAAAACACTCAGGAAATTATAAGCAACCACTTTAAACAACTTCAGAATAGAATGTCAGACCTAGAAAATAAAGTGACTGAGCTGCAACATACAGGCCAGGAAGAACACGAGGTAAATAAAGAAAGCGAATCGTTACAATGGGTGATAGATGATTCAAGGAGAAACAGCCTCAGAATTATGAGACTCCAGGAGAAGACTTTGATCAGAAGAGATCCCCATCACGACATACAGATTTATTTCTAAAAAAATACTGTTATTTAACCATTGATTGGCTACAGATCTTGTCTTCTTGTCAAGAAAGCAAGACTGAATATTCTTATTGTGAGTTGTCTTGATGATATATATATATATATATATATATATATATATATATATATATATATAAATTCATCTCTCAAGACTGGTTGAGCAAATCCATATGTTTGGTATTATGTAGTATCGATTGAGTTATAGCTCTATGTTCAATTTTAAAGAAAATTCAAAGCATTATATTTATCTTAATAGTTCAAACAAGTTTTTTTTTTTTTCTGGAAAGAACAACCACTTTTATTAATCTCAAAAGCCTTCAGGGGACATAATAAAGCATTGTGTTACACAGAAAGTTATATTCTAGAGATGAGCAACAATGGTTTGGCTACAGCATTTTTTAATGAATAAAGTACAACTTTGTAACTTGCTTTTTCTGTGATTTCCCTGTGGGCTATGAGAATTAATCTGAACTACAAAAAAAAAAAATAACTATTTGTTTTTACACCATTATTTTATTGTTTTATATTAAGCCACATTAGCAAGTTTCACATTAGTTTCATAATCTACACTGTTGATTTCTTTTTGTAAAAGAAGACAGATTTTTTCTCTTTATTAAAACTAAATTTTTTGAAGAGATGGTAATGTAAAACACAGCGTAACTCTCATGAAGTTCTTTGTTTCTGTTCTGCTCATCAAGAAGATAAATACTTATGTAGGATAAAGAGCTGCAACAAATCTAAAGCTTAGGTTAGACTTCTAAAACACACATCTAACCTGAATATTTGGGAATGCAGGATGGTTAGCTGCCCAAGATACAGCATAATTTAGGCCTCCAATTTATGTGAAGTGAAACACAAGAGACCAGAAAAGTTTTCCTTGTAGATTTCTCTTTGAGGTATTATTTTTAGAGTTCCGGCAAAGTTTTCCTTTTATTACTTGTCTTTAAGCAGAAAAAAAAAAAAAAAAAGAAAGAAATATTTCTTTGGAACACTTCTTAAAATAATAACTTGAAAGTGTGAGTTAAAATATTTAATATCCACCAAAACTCATAATATTAAAATATAGTTATTAAGCATGTATGTTTCAACATAATATTTTGTTTTATGTTCTTCATTAAATATTAAAATAGTACATACGATGAGTTTTTGATACACTAATGTTAAAGTTCAAGTAAAAAAAGATATGAATGTATTCCAGTATTTTTAATGTGAACTAAGCCATATAGCTGATTTCCATGTACTTACCAAATTAGCTCATTTAAATTTTATTAGGAATAATTTACAACAGAAAACAAATGAATCATTGTCAACAACTGAAGTTGAGATCTAGGCTTGGTTAGCAAGGGACATCAGGAATTTTTTGAGTGATTAAATGTTTCCATATTTTAACAGTAATAGAGGTTTAAAAACTATGCGTTAGAGAGACACAAGGCAGACAGAGGTTCACATAGTGTGTGTGTGTGGGGGGGGGGGGGATGAGGTAGCAGGACGTTTAAGAGGTGGGGCTTGGTAGAGGTCTTCAGGTCGATTGGAGATGTGTCCCAGGAAGGGATTATGAGACTTCAGTCTCTTTTGGGCTCTTGTTTTGCTCTTTCACACTTCATTTGGAGCGAGGTCATTGCCAGACAGGAACTGATTGAGGCATAAGCCTTTCAAATCCCTTAACTATAAGCTAAATAAAATGTTTTTTCTTTATAGTGTTAATCATTTTCAGCTATTTTTTAATTGTAGTGAAAAACGGACTGACATACCCAAAGAGTTAATGTTACTGTGATTCGTTGATGCCATGGATAACACCTCCTAAGTACCTCCTATCCTACGGTCCCCTGACTCCCCGTCATATTCTCATATATCTCCTCTTGCCTCTTGCTGAAACTGACTCATTTGTTAGACAAACAAGATGTCAGATCTTTTGCGATATCTCTTCTGTGATTAAGTTATACAAGATTACAGCTTCCGTTGTAGTTCACATAGTCTTTTAACATCTATGATTATCTCTAGGTGAAATCAGGCAGCGTATCAAGAGGCAATCTTAAATAGATACTGAAAACAGATGCTTTAAAATATTACAGTGTATTCCTAACTTAAATTTAAAATTTATGATTCAACAACATAAACTTTTTTAATGTCACAGAGTCTGTGATTGATTTACTGAAGTACTGAAAATCCTATAGCCAAGAATTTTTCAGAAAAAAAGTATGATTAAAAATCTGGTCAGTTTTTAAAATATTTGAGCTAAGCCTAGACATGATATTTTTCTAGTACTGAATGAAAAATGAGAGGTTATGACTATATCAACTTCTGTTTCTCAAATGCCCGCGTTAAAAAGAAAGATTTTATAAGAAAAATAGATGAAAACACTCTAATCAATGAATCAAAATTTAAAATATATGTTAATACATAGGGCAACTTCAAGGAAGTCAAGATATATTTTTAGTTTACTAAAAAAGCAAATAGTTTGCAATTTACACATATAATACCTCAATTTATTCTAATTTTCAAAGACTATTATCTTTAAAAAATAAAACATACAAATTACATGCAATTTACAAAAAGAATGATAGTACTCAATTTCATACCCCCTTATATTTGTTCAGTGATTATAATAGGTAATACAGAAGATTTAATTTGCATGTATAGTGTAATTAATATTTAACTGAGATTCTCAGAGCTCTGTGAAATTGCACTGTAATTAGAAATAATAGCTTACATTTGTCCTATTACATTGTATGTAGGAAAATTCTAAATACATTAGCAAAAATTCCAGTAACTCTGATAGAGATGATATATACACACTCTATAAGAGAAACATTTTCATATTTGTTTGTGAATAACCACATGACCACAAGGGGAAATCTTGTTTGGGTGTTTTCAAGTTTGTCTTTTAAAGCAGAAAATCATTCTTACCAGAAGTCCTATTTTGTGTGTGGCCTTTAACATCGTTTCTGGAAATCACTATCTTTCAAAGATTGAGTGGTATGATTTGTTAGCCAGCAAAGTTAAATACATATAAGAGGCAATTTATGGATAGAGTCAAAGTCAATTAATGTTAACACATACTGTAATATTTTTTCAAAAAGCCATAATAAAATATAAAATAGGTACTAATATATTTTAATAAAATGTTATTAGTATTTTTAAATTGTATATTATCAAATTATAGTACTTAAAAGATTGATAAAAGTTATTTTAATAGAATCTTTTAGAAGCAAGTAATATAACCAATGAGATTTAAAATACTTATGATGAGACTATGTAGGAAACAATTAAAAGGTCCCATTTTTATACACAAATGTTCATGGCATACATTTATTTGAAAATAGGCATAAAAATTGGGGAAAAAATCAAACATCTTTTCAGTTGATTTGTGAATAAACTGACCTACCTCTATGTAACAGAGTGCTACCAGAAACAAAAAAAAAGAAACACAATGTTCAAACAAGTGTCTTAAATGCACCATGAAGACAAAACAGTCAGTTTTAAAGGCCATGTACTCATCAAATTAGTTCATTTAAAATGTATTAGGGATAATTTACAACAGAAAAGAAATGAATCATTGTCAACAAGTGAAGTTGAGATCTAAGCTTGGCAAGCAAGGGGCATGAGAAATTTTTTGAGCAATTAAGTGTTTCCATATTTTAATGGTGGTAGAAGTTAAAAAACTGTATGAATTAGAGAGAACTATATTTTGGAAAGTCTACATTTTATGGTGTAAATTATTACAAAGTTTTCTTATGATTTTTTAAAATATTAATTGATACATAATTGCATATATGAAGAGAAAACTATGCAGTATTTTAGTACATGTATATTATGTGCATTGTTGGGTTTAGGTAAGTGGCATGAATAATATTGTACCCTAAATATTTATTATTCTTTTTGTTGAGATTATTTAAAAAACATTTCTAAGATTTATTTAAAGAAACAATTTTCATCTTATTTCATTGAACTATGCAGTAGATACTAAAAGATACTTTTTATATCCAATTGTAAAAGAAATTGCTAAAAAAATCTTACTTGCAGTTAGTGAAAAGTAAAAGTCAATGAATAAACTTAAAAATCATTAAATCTTTTATAATGACCTTTTTACTAAAACATCGAATTTTAAATGGTGCTATTGTAAATGCATGAAGTTTTAATTGTACTTAAGTTATTTGAAAGGATGAAATATAAAAACTAATCATAAGCCAATAATACAACTCTTTCCTTAATAATTTTTTAAAAATCAACTGTATTTGCATGGTTGTTTGCAAAATGTCAAGCCGGTAGCAATTATGATTCTGCTCACCTTGAATAAAGAGTCAAATATTCAAACTTATAATGGAAAAATAAAAATGGAATGTTGCAATATATCGAGACCAGTAGGACATTTAACTATTTCAGGTATTTACAAATAAGTACTACATCACATCATAAATATCTTCCCGCTGTTGCTATCTAATTTTTGAACATTTATCTACATTTAGTCATTAAAAGGTCCATGGCTAAGGTGAAACATGAGCCCAAGTTAACCACGTTCCAAGCAATGTTAAAGGCTACCCCATGAATCATGTGGTAAGAAGTGTTCGGAGGGAAACAGCGAGATGTACACTTGATTGATAAGAAGAAAAATAATTAGCAAGAAATGATTACTTTACAAAAACCACATCATTACATAAGATATAGTTGATAATTTAGTACTATACTAGTATTTTGATACTACTTTTTGAAAAAAATTATGGTAATAATGTTTAATGGTAATGGTAATGATTTTTTTCCTGGAAAACTTAGCTATTTTGGTATTACAAGAGGAAGCAATCTGCTTTGAGACTTCTCAAAAAGGAAATTACATATTGTAGAAAACAATGTCCTTGACCACATTCTTACAGTAAATAAGCTTCATGGAGTATTTCTTATAATATTTCTTAATTTAAATCCATGGCAAAGGGCCAATGTATGGTTCAGTTAAGGCAATTTTGTGTACTGATTGACAGGGGAAGTTGTAAGCATCACAGAATTAATAAAGAAATAGACACGCTTAAGGTTGATATAACTGTTGGACGTGAGACTAAAACAATATCAAAGAATGCCAGAAAGTTTGAATAAGTTGCTCATGATTTAATGGGCTACCTTACATTTTATCTAAACTCAAGAATGGATAGTATCCTCTTTGGTTAAGAGGCTGTAGGGCGAGCGTAGTTGAGTCATCCAAGGATTGATTTTTGCATGATTGATGTATAAAGTGGGTCTTTGTGGCAAGGATGTTAAAAGCATGTGAGTAAGTGTGGTTGAAATGATGGGCCTCACAATCTACATTGGTTGTATTACAGGACCAGAAAAAGGATACAATATATAAAGTTGCAGTGTAAATACAAGAAACATGAGTGATGTGAGAAAGAGAAGAGCTTATTCTCTGAATCATCTCTTAAGGACAAAAAGATATTATAACGTGTTGAGGAAAACATGAAGATTTTGAAATATTTATTGAAACTTCAATGTGAGAATTCAGATTACAGACAGTATTCCTTTTTAAATAAATAAGGAAACTATAAAAGCAAACAAAACATAAAGCTTATTTTTACAAAAAGTTAGTAGAGGATAGTAGTATCAAAATAAAATGTATAAGTACTATCAAAGTAAATATTCAATATTGAATGAAAGTTACAAATATAAAATTACTTCCCGTGGCAATGAAAATATCAAGTCATGACGTTTAAAATAATTTATGTAACTTCAAAGACAAAATAGGACAAGTATAACAAAAACACACAAAACCACAAAAAAACTATGATGAAAACTTTTGCAGTTCTGTTGTTTATTTGTGTATCTTGACTTCCAACATGATGAAGCAAAGCGGATAAAATTAAATGAGGCACTGTTATGGGGTGTGTAGATTAGAATCGGATTTTTGAACAGCTTTGCTGACTTGATCTTTGTTTTGGGAAAGAAAAGAAAGCTAAAAATCTCTCACCATTAATTTTAAATCGCATTCTTAGCATCTTATCTAAAGCAACAGAAAAGTGAAGTTATACAGTTTTGGCAAAAAGAAACATAAATCTTTGTTCACAGATAACATGATCAAATTCGTAGAAAACTTAAAATTACTGACAAACAGAGCAACAACAACAAAAAGGACTCCTGAACAAATAAACAATTACTGCAGGGTTGAAGGATATACTGCAACTCTAAAATGTCAATTGTTTTCCTGTTTTCCAATATACAAGTAACAAATGATTAATATTTGAAATTAAAAAAGAATCTCATTTAAATTACCACCATTCAAAATGGAATAGACAGAGACATAAATCTAACAAAACATGTAAAAAGTCTATAAGGAGATAAATCATGAAACTCTGATGAAAGAAATCAAAGAGGAACCAACTGTTGTAGAGAAATTCCATGTTCATGTAGATGACAACTCAGTGTTGTTGAGATGCTGGTCTTTCAACATTGATCATATATATAATATTTATGTGTTTAATATGTATAATTATATATATAATATACACATAATTATATATATATATATATATATATATATATATATATATATATATATTACAGCTAATTGACAGTGGCGGGAATACTTTGCGCCTACTTATTTGAGTCCTGCTCACAAAAATAATAGAGCTAATTGTAGTAACCAGCCTGAACGATGGCTATTACAGTTAGTGTAGGTCTTTCTGAAGGTGCCCTTCTAAGAAGCTAGTGTCTCATCAGCCCTATCTGCCCATGACTTTCACTGGAGTTTTGAGTACACATTGCCTGCTAGTCTGTAGGCTTGTTTCAACCTTCAAATAACTCATTATGAACGCTGTGTTTCAAAAGAACTCAAGCAAACTCTAGATCATTCATGAATTTCTTTAAAATTATTGCATGGTTTCTCTGATATGAGAAGCCCAGAATGCAAGCATGCTATAGAACCGAATGGGTGTGACAGTGGGAGTCAGGGGGGTACGGAGTGTGCAGGGGGCCCCAAACGTGGAAGGCAAAGATTGTTGATGAGATATATATGTGCACAAAATACTCAAGTTCAATGTAATCATTGTGTTTATATATATATATATATATATATATATATATATATATATATATATATATATATATGTCAATAAAATGAGAAATGTGAAAAACACAGGGGAAGAAATTCCAGCAAAATACTTGGAAGGAGAAATTCAAATATATGAACTATTTAAAATTATTTTCCCGAGTGTGTGATAGACCATTTCTAAGCATTAGAAAAACAAGAGAATAGCACAGAGGAAGAGACAATAATTTATACAAATTCACTGATTCTCCACTTACATTGAGGATTCTCGTTGCACAGACAAGGATAGCGGGATATTAAAGAGCACAGACATTGTACATCTCTGAAACAACACCAAACTAACCTAAAATCAGTTCAAAGGGTTTAACCTAGGAAAAATCACTCATTTCACAGGAAAAAATACATAAAATGAGAAAATACAAAATAAAAGAGAAAACCTCGGTCATATGTGTGTGGATTATATATATATATATATATATATATATATATATATATATATATATATATATATTTGGAATGTATTTATTGTTGTTGTTGTTGTTGTTGTTGTTGTTGTTGTTGTTGTTGTACTGGAGATCAAGTGTAAGGCTTTCATCCTAGGACATATTCTCAGTTCTTTCTTTCTTTCTTTTTTCTTTCTTCCTTTCATTTTCTTTTCTCTCTTTCTTCCCTATTTATCTCTTCTGTTTTTCTTCATTTTTGGTGATTCAAGGTGTCACTATGTCCCTAAATTGCCTATTCAGGGCTCAAACTTGGAATTCTCCTATCTCAGCCTACCAGAGTACTGAGGTTACAGACTTGTACCACCATCCCAGGTTCATTTTTGATTGTTGATTTTTGAGACAAGGTCTTCATAAGCTGCTACACATTCTACACTGGTATTGAACTTGCAGATTTCTAGTCAGAGTTCTAGAATCACAAGCCTGGAAATTTGAAAAACTTAAAAATAACAAGAAACAACTGATATGTTTATCATTTTGATATGTGGTTAGTGAGTTTTGCGTAGTATTTTCATGCCAACATCTTTTGTGCATACTAGGTTTAACACATGCAATTTTATAAAGTATATTTTATCAAAATATTTT
This sequence comes from Ctenodactylus gundi, assembly GCA_004027205.1. Lineage (NCBI taxonomy): Eukaryota > Metazoa > Chordata > Mammalia > Rodentia > Ctenodactylidae > Ctenodactylus > Ctenodactylus gundi. Next base: position 197,553 of record PVKB01002262.1, read on the forward strand.
TATAAAGTCACTATAATTTAGCTATTTGTTCATGTATGAATCTGTCAAGTTCTATGATTCTGTGTTTTTAAACTTCTTTTGAAAATATTGTTGTAAAATTAATCCACGTGCAATGCTATTGATTGAATTCACATCCTGAAATATATTGAGGTATTTTACTAGGTAATTTCATCATCATTTTAATTAATATACATCTGTCTTCCTTATTTTTTTTTGCTCTCCTTATCACATGAATATTTAATTACCATATTTCTGTCACATTTCCAAGGTTAAATCTTGCTCTCACTGTAACCTCTTAAGCCTTTGTATTTGTTCTTGCTCTGAATATTATCATTCTGGGTCTGACAAAAATGATTCCCATAGTTCAGTCCTTGCCTTATTTTTCCATTGTAATTTCTTCCAGCATTTCATTCAAATTAATATTTCAATTGTAAACATCTCACATTCCTCTATTTTGCTTTTAATACAAGCAGTTTTAAAATTTTCCTTTGCTTGCAGTGAGTAGATAGTACAAATGACACGTTTTCAGTAAACCTATATCTTCTAGAAAACATTGAAAGAAAAATTGATAAATGAGGTATTTTCTTACAAAAGTATGATGCTTTATTTCAATGTGTAGTTATGTATGTATGAGGGTATTTGACAATGTATCAGCTCCCTTTAATCAAGTTCTCATCTGTGTTGTTATTGTATATCAAATGAGCTTCCAGATTTTCAGTGCTTCCAAATACTAATATAAATTCAAGCATTCTCTGTGAATGCATCCAAATTGATTCAAGGTTATTCATATCTGCTTCCTTCATTAGTACGAATAACTGAGGACCAAATTTCATATTATAGAATTAATTAACATTGCAAGTCGTTTGGAACACTAGAATTTTCACAGGAAATTGGATATCTTGCCTCATCCAATTTATCTATAAATTTGGGATATAAATGTAAATACAGAATGGGACTTTAAAATAGTAAATATTTTCAGTCAAAATTTTAACAGAAATCGGAGTCTGGAAAAATGAATAATCTAAAACTTTCCTGAATGGGAAGGCACGAGAATATACATATTGATTTTGTTACTTGTACTTTTTATATAAGTCTGGAAAGTCATATTTTTACTCGCTGTAACTATTATGTACACATATGTGTGCATATAAATAAAAATTCAGTCATAACTTTCTGTTTGTGTTTACATTCTGTGTCCTAATTTGATGTCTCTTTAAAGTGAGAGTTTACATAACTTCTTAGATATTCTATGTCAAGCACCCTACTGATGAACCATTAATAGCGTTTGGGTGTTAAATGAGCTCTGTAAATTGCACGTTTTGCTCTCAATGGAGCAAACTTCTATTCACTAGATAATTATTACTAAGATATTGTATTTTTCAAATATGAGAAACATTTTATGGATATATGCTTTTAACATTTAAAATACAATTGTAATGCGAATTTTTGGCCTAAGGAAAAGACATGTGTACACTATCTTTAGAAATGTAATTTGGAAGTAAAAGAAAACAAAAGACCAGTTGTTTGTGCCAAATATTTGGATTGAAGTTACTCCTTTTGTAAAGAAAGAGAGCTTATAAACATATTTATTTGGATCAGGGTAATACATATTATCGGACTTCATCTATTGCCTCTAAACTTAGACTGACTTCATTCATAAGAGAAAGAATTGCTTTCTCCCATTTCCTATGAATAGGCATTAAAATCTTTTGTATAGCAACTGGTAGACATTTTTCTTAGTGGCAATTTTCTCAAAATATATTCACAAATGTAAAACTGTCTTTTCAAGCTATTTATTATGTCATTATTACATGTAGTATACATTTTATCCATTAAAATTTATTTAAAATTCTATTATATCAATGAAAATTTCTCACAGTAATTTTACATTGCGTTATTTGTTCATCTGAACCTAATAATTTAAAATTAGTAGCAAGTGCACTGAGATTTTCAATTTATTACAATGGGTCTGTGTCATTGTTTAGAGTTGAAGGCTTCATGTGTTCAGAGGCGGATCTTTTGGGGAGTAAGTGAATCACGGGGCAACATACTCATCAACGGATATGTCCACTGGTCATTCTATAGCTAAATGTGCTGCGAGGACTTGGGCAGATCAGGGAGGCACGCCCTTGGCTTTGACATGGGAGACTGTTCTTGTTGCTGCGGCAGCACTTTCGTTTCTCCTTTCTGCTGCCCCAGGGTTTCTCTTGGCCAGTCCTTTGTCCTGGTCCTCTCTGCCTTTTAATCCAGCGGACCGTGTACTGAATCCTCATGAAAATATGAGCCAAATTATCCTCTCTCTCTCTTTCTCTCTCTCTCTCTCTGTCTCTCTCTTCCTCTCTCTCTCATTTTCTCTAAGATGTTGATGCTGGAAATTTTACTGAACTCTCTAATTCTTTTTGTACTGATAAAACATTTATTCGAAATAAGTGTATTTGTTGTCTATTATTATTTTTTACTTAAGATGAGTTCAACTTTATAATTGCTCATTGAGTGGGTAATTGTGTTAAACTATATCACTGTGAACATGTATACATACATTCACTTGTGATATATATATATATATATATAGAGAGAGAGAGAGAGAGAGAGAGAGAGAGAATATGAGAGAAAATTAAAATTGCTAATCACACACACACACGCACACACACACACACACATATATATATAGTATAAATGCAAGTGTGTGTACATGAGTTTGCAAGTAAACACATATTTATGATCTGGCTCTATCAGTCTATTTATTTTTTTATATCTGCAATCAAGTAATATGTAAACACATGTGACTTCTTTATTTGAAGTGTAGAAATGCACAATTTAGTGAGAGAACCTTGAATACTCCCTGGTGTATACATTTTAAGTTACCTTTCATTATCTTTTAATGATGCAATCAGAAACCAGCAATCATAATTTTCTATGAGATATAATAATAAATACTTAGTCAAAGATACAGTTTCCTCAGTCTATCAAGGACATCATGACATCAAAGATACTGGTCCTTTGTCATTGCAATTTAAAAAATAATAATCTTTAAAAATGAAAAGAAAGTCTAGACTCTTGCTTATTATTTAGCAATATTTCCCAACTACTTTGCTTCTGAAAAACAGTGTATATGTTTAACAAAGCAATTAAAACGTATTATTTAAATCTATATGCAGATAAAACTCAGTACAGTCAAAGGAAACTTTCCATTTAATGATTACAGGATTGCATTTGAAACAGAACAATTTCACGTAATGTATTCCATGAATATCTAATTTTCGCCAGGTCGGCCTCTTCCTCTTTATATTCACTATACAATGCCCAAATGAGCTCTTTGCTTTCTATTTGCATCAAAGACAAATTACTTCCTTTCTGTGCTCAGAAATGTAAAACCTATAATGAAACTCAATGTCATTTAGCCAGATATCAGATAATAAAGATGGGTCACTTCAACTAATGCAAAAAAATTCAGATCAGATAAATAGCACAGATGTTGTTCATTTCTTTTTCTAGAATATGAGAGAAAGTTAAAAGTGCTAATCACATATTTTTGCGAATATCTAAGAAAGTAATTTTCAAAATTCTTTAATTGTTGCCCAATTATACAAGAAAAAGAATATCACTAAGTTATGACAACAGTTGATTTTCAAAATTAGCATGCTTAATCTGCACATTGGATGTCATGCAAATTTAGAGTTTAAGTATTTAAAAATTGCCCCTGTCCTACAACAACGCAGAATTCCTGTCATGCATTTATTCTTAAATTGAAAAGAATTTTCATAGGTGGTAGAATGTATTCACTATTAATCTTTGCTTTAATACTCTATGATTTTTAGTTGCTTTTACCATTACTTTAAAAGTGATTGAATTAGTTTTAGTATATTTTCTTTTAGTGCAATATGCAAGTAATATGAAGATTTGATTCCTAAATATATTGTTAGGCAGTTGAAACACTTATTTCAGAAAATCTTATAGTGTTCAATTTTAGTATATTGTTAAATATTTGTTACCTATAATTTTATGACAAAATTGTACAAAACGCATTGTCTATTATTATTGTAAAGTAAATGAGTGCTCCTACTTTCTGATAATCTCTGTAGAATTCCTGTCCCTTAATAAGTAATGTCCACCACGATTCAGCTATTATTATGTCTATTCAAGAATTTTACGCAGATTTCATCCAAAACTCTCTGACACATTTGGACAAAAACTAGTAGAAATAGATGTTTACTGTTCGTTGTTCAATCAATTATTTTGTCATTAACTTATATAAAACATTTTTATTATTCAGAATATCAAATCTATTTGTTCATGAAGTCATATTAAAAATCATTTTGTATATTTGGTTCTTTAATTTCTGTCATGTGACCTTTTTGGAGTACTTTAGGTGAGAATAAAACGAGTAGATTTTTTTTTTTTCACAGAATATGAACAAAGAAGTAATATGGGTGGCCACTAGAATTTCAAAAACAGAAGGAACAAATTTTTCCTCGATCTTACAAAAAGAAAATTGACAACATGGCTGTAGCTCAGTGAAATCTTTGTAAGTTTTTTTCATATAAGACTGCAGTACAAATATCTTTCTAAGTCATTAAGGAAAAGAAAAATTAAAGTAACTTAAAGCTTCTGAGAGTATATGAGGAACTGTCTTTGACTTTTGTGTTAGTTTTGGCCTATTTAAGCTAAACAAAACAGAAATCTTGACCCCATTTATTTTTGTTAATGTTACTGAATATGCTGTAATGTTTAAGAATTAGAATTAATAGGAATAAGGTAGAGAAAATCAAAGTCTAAAACTATTTGTAGAATATTCAGAAATACTTAAATTCAGAAGTGATAAAACTTACAGTTTTTATATAGTATCTTTAAACTTACATTAGGCAACAAAATAATTACTAAACAATTATTTTCTTAGAGACTGTCCAGGACTGAACATAAGTTTCAGATTCAATCTATTATTTGTAAGTCTTGGTTGTGACCCTAACTCTTTTATGCAGAAATTTCTACATATTCTTTAGATATGTTGGTTTCTTATTTAATTGCTAAAACAAATAAATGAGTTAATAAAAGTAACTACTTGGAATAAAATAAAAACATGACACAAAATAGTTATAAATTACTGTATTATTGAAGACTAAAATAATGTAGAAAGCGTCTGAAACATATACTATATGTTCATAGTGATGAGCTGAAAAACAATAGATGAGATTTAAAACTCAAATTTTCTGCACTAGAATGACATTTAAACAAATATAAGATGGCATAATACACTAATGTGACTTGGCATCAAAATAACTATTGCTGTGCTATTTACCATCAATAAAAAACACAACAAATTCCCTAGAAATGGTGAAAATTCAAAACCTGTCCAGATAAAAATTGCTTTTATATTGATGCCATCTCTAGGGATATGTTTGGAATTGCACTTCTCATTTTGATCACTCTGACATTATTGTTCATTGGAATGAACATGAGAAATTGCTCATCAAAGACACATAAAATTTTTTAAAAGATTGGAATTTAAAACCCATCCCTAGAGCTTGTCTTAATATCAAAGCAATTTCATAGCTAGGGTTTGAATTTAAGTCCTCATGATTTTCAAGTAAGAATTGGTCTCACACAGCTTAGACAATATGAAGGACCACAAATGTTTCTGTTATGATGTTATCACTTGGTAGAAAACTCAGATTTCCATAAGTATACATATCTATATTTTAAATATTTCCATTTGAATGTTCACCCTTGTAATAAGACTTTATAGACTTAACAAAAATGTATTAGCTTTACAAAATTATAGACTTCTAAAAAATAATGGTGATGATGTCAATAAGTCTAGAAAAATACCAATTTATATTTTCCTTCTTGAGTTTTTATGAAGACTATATCAAGCAGAATAGAGATGGTAGCAGAGCAGGAGCTCCAGAAAGGCATTAACAGGCAGAAAAAGAGCTGGGGAGTGAGGCAGACAAATTTCTTGGCAAATTAGATTGGAGGAGCCTTGGAACCCAGGATCTAAAGTTAGGCTAAAAATACACTTGAGACTGAACACCGGAGGGACTTCACGGTGTGTCCATACACCAGACCAAGGCACTGTTGACACTCCCCAACCCCAGTGCTGTCTGGTGGAGCCAGGTGGAGTCCGGTGGAGCCTCAGATCCGGGCTTATGGCAGCCAGACAAAGAGCATTGTGACAATCTCCCCTCTACCCCCAGCTGCCTTCCTGATGGTTCTACAGTCTCAAACCTTGGCCTATGCGGAGGACAGAAAATACAGCAGCACGATCTCTCTGTGACTTTGAGTCTCTATTGACTGGGAGGTAAAGTACACAGGCGGCCAGGCCAGCGAGGGAAGAGAAAGTGGTAGCCTTCTTAGGAACTCTATCCCTGCACTAGCAGATTATGTGATGTGGACCCCCCTCTCCCCAGCCATTGCATGAAAGAAGCCAGAGAAGCAGAACCACCTGGACATGCTTTCCCGGAGGACTGAATGTGGCGGTGACTAAGGAGAGGATTTCGATCGCAGAGTCATCATCACTGCATACTCCCGACCCAGAGCATAGCAGGACTTCAGCTCCCCTCCCTCCCAACCTCAGAGAAGTAGGCACAGTTCACCCCTATAAACTGGCATTCGAAAGTGCAGGGACCGGTGTCATTGGAGACAGAGGGAAGCCTGAAGAGGGAAACCAGGTAAAATATGCTTCAGTCCTGGTCTCGGCCTCCCGCACATTTAGTGAACAGTTTTTGGCAAGTTCAAAGGTTTCAGAGAAAGCGATGTTCCACCCAAGTAACACAGGAAAATTTGGGACGGTGGACTAACCTCAGGGGTTCTCTTTGGGTATTTTGGTCTTTCATATTTCTGTTTTGAATATTTACTTGTTAATTTTTTGCAATTTCTTCTCCTTCAAATAGTTCTTTGTGCTTTTTTTAGGAAAAGAAAAATATCTTTCTATGGACCTTGAAGACTTTCTCTCTTTTGTTAATAACTTTCCTTGTTTCTACTTTTTTTAGTCTCTGGTAAGTATATTCATTTTCTATTGGTCTTGGATTAGCATTTTTTTTTCTTTTTTGAGTCTGTATTTTCTTTATTTTTTTCATCCCTTCAACCCTTACCCTCTGTTTCTATCCTCTTTCTCCCTTTCCACATTATTCTTACAAATAATATTTTAAAGTATTTAACTTCATGGTAGATTTTTTTTTCTTATCAACAATGACATAGTCACAATGTAATCTTTAAAAAAATTCTCAAGTTATTTTGCCTGATATGAAAAACTCAACCAAAAACATCGGGAGTTGATTTCCAGCAATATGAGGAAAGAATATCGGTTCTTGAAGATAAGGTTGATGAGCTGAGCCATATGTTAAATGATAATCCAAAAACAAGACAAGAAAATTGCAGAATGAGAATAACCTTAGACACAAAGAAATGAAAAAGAAAATGGAGGACAGCACACAATATGTAAGGGACAAATTCATTGGAATTATGGAAGAAATTTTTCCAATTCTAAGAAAAGAAAACATTTAGTTATTCCAGGTATATAGAACACCAAATAACTTCGCCCAAAAAAGAGCCTTTCCATGATATACTGTATTCAAAATCCCAAACATTCAACACAAAGAGAGAATATTAAAAGAAGTAAGAAAAAAAAAAAAAAGACAGAAAGTAGCCTACAAAGAAAAACCCATTAGAATAGCTGTTGATTTTTCAACACTAACCTCAGAGACGAGAAGTTCATGGAGCAGAATCATTCAAGATGTTAAGAAAGTTAATGTTAATCTAGGCCTTTCTGTCCATCTAAATTGTTCTCCAAGATTAAAGGGGCTGTAAACACTTTCAGTGATAAAGAAAAACTAAAAATCATATATGAATACTTGAACAGCATTGCAGAAAATAAATAAAGATAAAAAGATATAGGGAGACCAATAGCACCAAAGAACCCAGAAAAAAGAAAACAACGAAAAGAAGTTAATGACATAACAATAGTGAAGAACAAATAACATTAATGATGTGACAAGATGATGACAAGATAGAACAAATGTGTCACAATAATAACAATCAAACCTAATGGTCTTAATTTTTTTCAAAAGACACAGACTAGAAGATTGGATCAAAAAAATCAAAAATTAGTTGTCTACAAGAGTTGCACTTTACCCAAAAACACCCACATAGACTGAAAGTAATGGGATCAAATAATGCTCCATGCTCTGGAGCCAAAAACGAAACAGCATTGTTACACTTTCGGACACAACAGATTGTGAGCCAAAGCAGATTAAAGAAACAAAAATGAATATTATATACAAAGAGGAATAAGTCACAACTATTCATATATATGTACCCAGTATAGTGGCACTAAACTTTGTAAAACAAAAACTAATTGACAAGAATTTGCAAATGTCCCAAATACAATTGTATTAGTATAATTTAATGCCCTAATGTCACAAATAGGTCAACTAGGCAAAAATAAAAATAAAAATATTAATGAAGAAATATCAGACTTAAAACATGCTATGGAACATTTGCATTTAAGTAATATTTACTGTGCCTTACCCAACAATATTAGCTAAAATATATTTTTTTCTCAACAGCACATGGGACTTCTTCAAAATAGACCATGCTCTAAGCCACAGGTTCTACTTAAATAAATACAAAGGAATCAAGGTAATTCTTTATATACTTTAAGATCATGGCAGAATAAAACCAGAAATCAAGAGCAAAAGAAACTATACACATACATTGGAATTAAATGCTGCATTATTGAACAATCAATGGGTCACAGAATAAGTCAAGGGAGAAATTAAAAACTCAAGAATCAAATGGCAATGGAAGCACATAACACCAGATTCTATGGGACACAATGAAAGTACTTTGAGGGAAATTATAGATATGAATGCATACAATAAAGAAAGCAATTCCAAATAAGTAATTTGAACACTCACCTCAAGGTCTTTGAGAAACAAGAATAATCCAAATCAAAAAGGGACAGAAGAAAAAAGAGAGGAACAACACAGAAACTAATAAAATTGAAGCTAAAAATATGATAAAGCAATTAACCAAACAGTTGATTCTTTATTTTTTTCCTCCAGAAATTTCAGCATTTTCATTTTAACGTATAGATCTTTGATCCATTTTGATTTGGTCATAAGAGGATGAAAAATGTAGGTCTATATTCATTTAATTGCATAAGGATAACCACCATTTGTTAGAGAGATGATTCTTTTTCTAGTGTGTTTTTGTCCCCTAAGTCAAGACCACACTACTGAGCGTGCTTGAGGTTGCTTCTGGATTCCCATTTCCATTCCACTGATTTATCTGTCGTTTTTATGTCAATATCTCAATATCATATGATTTTATGAATGATATTTTGTAATATAATTGATATCCAGAATTGTAATGCTATCTTTTTTGTTACTGTACATTGATTTGGTTATTTTAAGTCTCTATTGGTTTTATATAAATTTTAGTAATTTTTTCTACTTCTGTGAAAAATGTTCTTCATATTTTGATATCAAGAGCTTTTAGGTGTATGCTACTAATTGCAGTGAACCTGTGCATTTCTTTTTGCAGGATAACCCTTTGGGCAATATTAATTCTTCCTCTCCAGGAACAAAGTATGTCTTTCCATTATCTAATGTCCTTTTTCATTTCTTTCTCCAGAGTATATAATTTTTACTTTGGAGGTCCTTACTTTTTTTCATATAGGTTTACTCCTAAAAAAAGGGGAAAAAAATAAATCTGACTGATTGGTATCGGTATCTCTTCTGGGTGTCTTTCCAAGAGAATTATAAATATAATACAAAAGAGATGCATTCATATCAGTGTTTACAGCAGCACAACTAATAATATCTGACTCATGAAAAATGTAGAAATACCCATCAACTGACCAAGAAATAAAGGAAACGTGACTCACACAAACACACACACACACACACACACACACACACGCGCGCGCGCGCGCGTTGGAATACTACTCTGCCATAAAGAAACATACATTTGAGTGATATGGATGCAAAGTATAACCATGAAAGGACTGTTGTAGATGTTCTGAAACTGTGAGTTTAAATCTTTCATCTCTTAAGTTTTAGATGTCAGGTAATTTGTCCTAATGTCCAAAAATGTAACTAAGACAATGAGAAACCCAAAGTTCAAGTGAATAATAGAGACAAACTGGTGAGACATTTAGAAGTAGATTTGTAGATAAGGAATGGAGACAGTAGAAGGGGTGAGCGGCTACGCGAGGCGGAGGGGAAGTGACTATGAAGTTGGTGCAAAATACATATGCACAAATTTCTCATGTTTAATGTAACTATTGTATTGTGCAAATACATAATAAATATAACTCTGAAGGGAGGAAAAGAAGGCCACAGAATTGCAAAATATATTTGCACATATACTATTCAATAATATGATACAATTAATAACATAATAAATTAGTATATTTAAAAATATTAACCTTAACACTAAATTAATGACTGAAAAAATGTCAAGAATAAAGATTATGCATGCACTTATTAGTTTTATTTTATTCATACAGGTACGAATTTCAGAGTAGACAATATGTGTTCAATGAGTATCATTAAGGAAAGTGCTTCAGACATTGCTTCCCCAGGCTTCTCAAATGAACTCAAAGGAAATAATCATTAATTCAACAAATATTATTCAACACATGTTAGACTAATTAATTTTTGTGGATAGAACAAATGGAATTCATATTTAATTTGGAAGGTTATAAATCTAATAAAGAATATAATTTGTCAATGCATTTTTAACAAGATTAGACAGAATATAAAATAAAAGTAATTTAAGGCAGCACTTAATAGGAAGTAAAACAAACCAATGAGGTGTATTTGGGCTTCAATGTAAGAGAGAAATAGATGGTGAAGAACTCAGAAAAGTGGTGTGGATCGATTCACAAAGCATCAAAAAATTGTGTAATACTTATGCTGAAATTTCACAGGAGAGTCATGAAAACAAGGCTTCCAAGAAGGACATTATTTAGTTTAATTTACATATTTTAAAATCTCTTGTGACAAGCCGTGGTATAGTCTTCAAGGGAAGCCTGTAGGAAAGTTCAGAAGTGGCTGATTGAAGCTATTGCAGTGGCCAGAGAGTGGGGATGTATACATGAGAAACAAAATCTGGTTTGGGTCATCAAGAGCCCCATTGAAGATGCAGCTCAAGAAGGCAAGAAGATACAACCTTAAGACGACTGGATCTGAGAATGAGCCACTAACTCTACTATCCTAATGCTCATCAAAAGAAAAAGATCAATTTTATCTTAATGAGAAGTAGCTACATTTTAGTAATGGGTCTGATTCTGATTTTCCTTCTTCTGAACTACCAATAAAATTGAAAGGCAAGGCCATCAGAAAATGTGATTGCATCATTCTAGGAAAGATTTTAAAAGAGAGTTGAGAATCAGTAGTTAAACTCAGGTATCTTTTATCAGAATCCTCCAAAAAGCAATAGATATTGAAGGTTTGCACCTTCAAGTTTGTGAAGCCATTTAACATTCCCCCAAACCCGAATCCTATGTGTACTTGGTGGTCATCATTTACTTTTAGTTCTACTTGTGTAGAACCAAGAATATATGGAGTAGATTGCATAGAAAGTACTAACCTGCTAACCCTGCCCTTGGCCTTTGTGCTTATCAGTCAAATCACGTGGGCAACTTAACCTTTGTCAGCCTCTTTTGCCTTTACCAGTAAAAAATACAAGACAGTAAAAATTATCGTTTGAAAAGATTTTGTTATGAGAAGCAAATTAAACTCAATTATATAATAATTAAGACATAGAATTTACTTAACAAATACTAGTAATACTAATCCCGCACAATGCTGAGATTATATACCTAGGATGTTGGGCACAGAAACATCGTTTAAAAAGGTATTGATTTTTTTTCATTTTTTTCTGAACTAGGTAATAAATATATTTGGAAAATAATAGGAGATATAAATTATTATGAAATGATACATTTGGCAGGTAGAGAAACTGAAGACTAGTAACAACTGAATTTGCAAACTTTAAACATAGTTCTGCCTGCTACATGTTTCCTATGTTATAATAATTATACTTATTTAATTTTTCTTAAAATTTACTCTAAAAGAGACCATTACCACTCTCCTTTACTAAAAAATAACAAAGTGTAATCAAACAAGTAATTGATTTTGAGCAAAAGAATTAAAATAAAAAAGACTGATTTGTTTCCTAGAAAAGACATGTAAAATCTGTTTTGATCACAATTTTTGCTTGAGAGGTTCCAGTCCAAATTTTACTTTTTAATATCTTTATTTTTGCATATTGAAGTGCAAATATTATCCCATTCTTTGGTATATATTGAATTATATTTAATAGCTGCTTGAGAGGAAAGTTTCTCATCCCATGCAAACTCGGAAACAAAGAAGGACCAAGAAAAGTCTAAACAGAGATAAGAGAAGCCAGCTGTAGGACCGCACTCTTCCAGGCCACGCCAGGCGGTCACTTCCTTCAACCAGTATCCAAAAATATTTGCATATGAAGTCATTGATTGATGTAGTAATGCTGCTTCTCCTGCTCCCCCTAATTAATCACTTTGTGAAAACACATGAAGTTTTGGGTTATATTTCTTATTTAACAAGTAACAACTCATTTTAATCGTTTACTGGTTTAGAAATGATGCAATCAAGTAAGACACAAATAACCAGAATACTAGGCAGAGAAAAAATCAGACATCTTGAAGATCTTGCAGGGTTAAAACATTTCCTGTTCAAGTAGAAGTATCAAAGCTAAGATGACTAAAATATTTGAAGATATGTATCACTTAAAAGACAAAATATAAGATTTAGTATTTCCCTTGGATAATGCCATTGGTGAGGATCCTGAGATCTGAGCTGGGAGGCTGCCTGGAGGAGTTGAGGTTAAAAGGAGAGAGAGAGAGAGAGAGAGAGAGAGAGAGAGAGAGAGAGAGAGAGAGAGAGAGATCAAATATTGACCTCAAAATCTCAACAGGGAAGATGGATGAAGTGGGGTTTTCAAAAATGTGGTGATAATTTAAATAAAAATCAATATTACATTGCCATTAATTTCCTGCAATAATGCTCTCCTCACATTGAACATATATATCCATTCTTCCAGCTTCTTTGTGAAGTAATTCTGAAAGTCATTGTTTGTGTGTGTGCATGGTTAGTTTTGTTCTCAAAGATACCTCAATGTTCTGAACCAACTCAAAACATTTACTTTTGTAGTGATTTTGATTCTCCATGGCAAAAAATCCACGGTAGAAGGCAATGAGGAAGGAAAAGAGCTCAACCTGTGACAGATGGAAGCACAAAGAAGGGAAAAGATGGGGACAGCATCCTTTTGGGTCACCTCCCCAGTGAGCCGTCTCCTGCAGTTAGGCATATTCTCTAACAGAACACTCAGTATGAGCTCACTAATGGGGTAATCCATGGATAAATAGCATATCTCCATGTGTCCCTACAAAAGCTTAACCTCTAAAGTTATGAGATTTTTGAGAGATATTTATTCTTATGTAAGCCATAGTAGAGGCTAAGATCAGCTAAAATCTAAGTCTATTATCATTAATTAATGTAAGGTAATAGGCTCTCAAATATTCCTGTTCAATAAAGAAAATTATAAAAAAAAAATCTTTGGCAAATAATGACTTCATTTGGGACCAGTAGATTTACTAAAACAATTAAAGAAACTCACACTCATACAAAATATTCCACAGGATTACCAAAATTCATGTCAATGCAGATTAAATGGGTATCAACATAGATCCACTACTGATCAATTACGTAGGTCAGCAATGAAGACTTTAAAAAAACAACTCATGAGTTAATGAAAATAAATAAATTATTATGGAAGTGGTACTAAAGTAGGAAAAATCATTGAGCATGGCGACATATGGAAAATATCGATTGGAAACTCTACCCTTGAAAAGCATGTAGTTATAGAAAACTAAATCCCAGTCATCAGAAAGTAATAGAATAAGGAAACAGATACTGAAACTCATTGTATAGAGTAGACTATACTCAAATTGGGAGGCAGACATAAAGAAATCAATTTGAAAATCAAAATGATATATGAGAAGTAGCACTACTAAAATCAAATCCAAGAATCATATTAATATATCAAAAATATCCACAATTATGTTTTGAGAGCAAGATATTAAAGAGCATTTTCATTACTATGAGAATAAGAAATATTTTATTACCAGAAGTGTATAACTACATTCAAAATATTATTCTACTAAAATTATAAATTATATGTGATGACAACTCTATGAAAGATAAAACATAATTTCTCTATAAATTCAAGATAATTTCTGAATTATGCATGTCCAGTATCATATTGAATTTTTCAAAACAGCCATGCATAAAATGGACAGGTATGTATCTGTAATTGTGACACTTATGGGCCATAAGTAGTTTTGTTTTGGTATCATGGATTTTACAAATGTTACTAATTCTTCAAAAATCAAAAATAGTAATTTTCATAATAGATGTAATCCAGAAACATTCAATCAATTTTAAATTGGGTTGAAATCTAGTAGTGATTAAATTATTGGTTCTGACAATTCATTCAAAGCATGAGACAAGTTCTCAGTATGTGAGATTACTGTAAACCTAGAATATCCTTCACCCCAACATATATATATATAATGTCTAAACAATATTTTAGGAAAATACTCAAGAATCTCCTGTTCCAACCATCAGCTGCTGATCATTTCTTCTCCGAACTGACATTCTAGTAAGTGTATTGTATTCATCTGCTTTATTTTGTTACTTCCCCTATGTACAATTTCCAAAAGACAGACACTTAGATTGATTTTTATCAGTTGCAATCTAGTAACTAAAAATATTCCCCTTTTTAAGTGTATGATTCAAAAATGTTAAATGCATGAATAAATGGTTTTCCCCCATTTTATTGATATGTATAAGTGCAACACTTAAGGTTTACAATGAAGTTGAGCATTTTGTGCACCTACGTGTCTTGTCAAGGTGCAAGTACTTTCCCACTTTCCTTTTTTCCCTCCACAACTATATCATGGAATTTAAAATGAAATAAATAGTTTAATAATCTCCTTTCTCCTAACTTCAAGAAAGAAGTTCAATGAATACCACATGCTTATATGATGTTTTTAGAAACATTTCCAATTATCTGTTAAAGATTCTTTCTTCCTCTAATCTATGTCCAAAAGATAATATAGATCTTCAGTATCAAGAACAGTCTATCCCAGCCTGAAACCTGTGGGTGAGTGGCTAGTATTTTAGTATTTATGAAAGCATATTTTTAAAGCTTCTTTCATTGGAATGTTTTTAAATGTCTCCTTTGTATTCTTTGAATGATCAAAGGGACTAAGCTAACAACAAATAACTTATAGGAGGTCAGATGCCAATGTGAAATTAAGCATATTTAACAATATACAGAGGTATGCTATTTAACAATTTTTGTGTGTTCTGTAATATAAATATGCCTGTTTATTTCAGAAAAATAATATTGACATGCATACTCAGTTGCCTCTGAATCACAGAGAAAAAAAAAAGAACAGTGAAAACTTTTATTTGATGTAAGTACATGAACCATAACAAATTGTACATTTTAGTCTTTAAAATATTAGGACATTTTTATTTTTGCTTTCTCTCTGACATCGTTCTCATGGCTGCACATCCTCATGTAAATGGGAATTACGTTTCATAAATATTTGTTATATCTTCTTTGTAACAGCACACACTATCTACATACCAATTTTATATATTGTTACCATTATATGAAATATACTCAGTTCTATATGGTAAAATGTGTTTGGCAAGAAAAATCTTACATAGTGTTTTTTTTTTTTCATGCCAGTTACTTTCTGCAGCTCACATGTGCCCAAGCATGATATTTTCCCTAATATTTCTGTGAAATAATCTTGCCTTCATTCATGTCTTTGAGATCACTCTTTGGTTACTCACCTGACTCCCCAACTGCTTTCTTCATGGTCGTGCATGATTCTCTGATTATGATGAGTAGCCCCTACTCAACAGAGCTGGTCATTTTTGTTGCATGCTTCTGAGCAACATGAGTTTGTATCTCAGGTGTGAGTGTATTAGTCAATTTCACATCACTGGGACACAACATCCAACACTCATTCCTTAAGTGAGAAGAGATCTATTTGGATTACAGTTTTCAGTGCTTTTTTTTGTTCAAGTTTCTGTTCCAAGACAGAAACCCACAGGGAAATGCCATGGCAGAGGAAGCTCTACACGGCATGGAAGCCAGGAAGCAGAGACACAGGAATGCGAGGCAAGGAAATATCCTTCCAGGTCATGGGTCACAACAACCCACCTCAAACCAGTGCCCAAATTCATAGTGCTTTAGCTGTTAGTACATCTGCAGATGAAACCACTGAGGAAAACAGCAAAATCCAATAAGCTCCCAGCATATTAGACTCTGAGGAACATTTTAGATCTAAAAGAATATATTCTTTTCTAGGCCTTCAGGCTTTGTCCTCATTATGCAAAGCACACTTGTCTGTCTCTAAGAGATGCCGAAGGAATAACCGTTTCAACATTGCTTAGAAGTCCAGCTACAAACTGCTTTGAGACTCAAGGCGATTTTTAAGCTGCAATCCCCTACACAGTCAAAAACAAAGTTAAATAGGTCAAAGAGACGATGCAAACTCAGAAGGTTAAACATCACATGCCTTCTGTAGTATGAGAAACTCATAATACAGGCATTTATAGAACCAAATGGGTGTGACAGTGGGAGCCAGGGGGGATGATGGAGGAGTATTCGCTTTGTAATGTTGATGCGATCTATGTGCACAAGAGATCTAAACTCAATGTAATCATTATGTGTCACATATACACTAATAAAAAGTGAGGACAAGGATTCATTTTCTAAAAGAAGCAACAGGAGAATAGAAATTGGACCAACGCAAGAACAAACCCAGTAGAACAAAATTTAAAGTCTATATCTCTTTGCCAACAATCTGGGAAAGGTTGTGGCAAGATGTGAACCCCAACATTCTTTGGCTAATCTACCCTCATGGCGTTACTGGCTGAAGCCCTCTTGACTTCTCTTACGGTATGGCTTCTCTCCATACCTGCAGCTTTTTTTCAGCAGACGTTACATGTTCTGTACATCTCCAAATTCCCGAGGTCACCTCTGTATTTTTATGTTCACTATCCTAGCTTCTTTCCTTTCCCTATCAGCGTCACACTGCCTGGCTTCCTAGGCTTTCTGCTGAAGTCTGAATGACCTCAGAAATCTTTTAGGACCTCAAAATTCTTCCATTCTGGATGCATGTATAATAAGCTCCTGAGATCAACCTGTATCTGAGATAATAAGACATCCGAGGTATCTGCAATCATGTGGCAGAGAATCTGAATGCCTGAGTGGCTGAATACAGTAAATCAAATCCAGCAAAACCAGTATGGGGGACTTGTATTCCTGAGATGTCATCAATCCATCTTTTGTACTTTCTTGATGCAAAGTATTTGGCTTATAACTAATGCAAATCATTTCAGTAACCGACTAGGCAAGTGGATTATTTCTGATAAAATTTTAAACTTTACACATCCACTTTTGATCCTGACCTTCAGTGTAGATCTGGCTAAGCAGCCAGGGGTGTCCATTCCACTGCCAGAGTATTGAGATGCTTGAAATTTCTCCATCACAGAGTTAGTCTACCGCCACTAATCTCAGTCTCCTACAAAATCTCAGGACATTACAAAGGGGCACCAAAATTTCTGCCAGGTTGTAAAATACATGGCGTCTGGCTTAATAACCAAAGATATTCTCCTTCCTGAATCCTGAGCTTGGCCTTCACTTACCACACTCTTATCAGCATCTGGTGTTCTGAGCTCTGACAAGAATCTCCCATCAAGCTCAGATCAGCTTTCTAGATCATCTCTAGCCAGTATCTTATTAATTTTCTAGACTCCTCCTACATCGAGCTCTGAAGCCCTCTAACTAACACAATCAGGGACAGTCACAGAAACCAGCTCACTTTTCTGGTAATAAAATCTATATGAGTCACTTTTCTGTCTGCAGGAGAACAGAGTGGATGCCCCCAACTTAAAGGAGGAGAAATTTATTTGGGTCACATTTTTCAGTGAGTTCAGGTCGAAGTTTTCTGGCTCTAAGGCAGAAATTATAGAAGATCATAGTAGAGAAAATGTGTTCATTACTTGGTGGCCCAGAATCACAGAAGCCATGCAAAGAATATACCCTTTTGGTCATGCCCTCAAAAATCCACTTCAGTCAACCGCCCCCCCCCCCACCACCTTCCAATAGCACATTCAACTACTGCACTCATTAATAAACAAATCCACTGACAATTCTAATAGTGCTACTATGATCCAGTCAACTTCCAAACAAATGAGATTTTGGGGTCCTCAATTAGATCTAAATGATGACAGTGGAGGAAAAATGTCTATGCATATTCTAAAGACTGTAGAAATAATATCTACTGTATAAAAGCTATGCTACGTTGGAACAACAAGATTTCTTCACTAAATTAAAATAACACAAAAACATAAGGAAATTTGAGAAATTAGACAGGGGTAGAAAACGAGAAACATAATTGATCATACAGCACATTTGAATAGACGAAACAGTCTTATTTCCTTGGGGAGAGATTATATTAATGATCAACGTGTTAGGTTCTATGCTCTCTGTAGGCGTGTGTGTATGAAATTGCAAGTGGAGAGACTGAAGTGGTGTCTTTCCAGGGTTTTAAGTTGAGGGGGCCTGAGCTTCCAGCTAGTCACATATCACCAGCAGATGTGAAACGCCAGCTGCTTACACCTGAGAAAGCTAATTAGCTAATTAAATTCTAAGGAGTGGAAGGAAAACAAGCCTGGGGTGTGAGGCTTACCCTGGCTGAGTTGTATATTGTTGTACCAGGACGAATGGAAATTTGAAGCTTTAGTTAGGAGGAAAGAAAGTAAAAATAGTATTTCAAGCCTGAAGGGTCATAGATGGTAAATAAACAAAAGGGAAATAGTGTTCTGTTAGGAACAGGGGATGAATGTATGTTTCTACTTTATTTTTAATCATTGTTATTATTTTAAATGAGTTTGGATCTATTTGTGGCAGTATACTAAATTAAGCAATTTATTACATAAAATACAAATTTGGGCTGAGAGTGTAGCCAGTGGTTAAAACACTTACCTAGCATGCCCCAGGGTCTGGTTAGATTCCCCAGTACCAAATAAAGGGTTAGCTGACGATGGAAGAACACATTTGTAATCCCAGCATTTGGGAGATTGAGGCAGAAAGATTATTAAATTTTTGAGGTCAGCCTGGTCTACATGGTGAACTACTGAGCAAAATCCTTTCCAAAAAAAAACCTTTATGCTTCTTTATTAATCTTGTTATTAAAAAAAAAAACCTGTGGTTTTTTTGAGAGCACTTCCTAGGGGCCAATGATCAGCTGTGATTTTACTAATACAAACTGTATGCCACGTTTCTCTGTCAGGTTTTGTGTTCTTATTCTACTAAATGTGTGTTGATGTAAACGAGGTTTCCCATTTGTAAGTCATGTAATGGTGGCACATTCTGAATAATAAAGTTATTTGAGAGACAGTATTTCTTTTTAAATTCTGGCTACTGATTAGCTTTTTTGTTAATGTAGTTGTCTTTTTAATTCATTCAATGTAGAAATTTATTATTGCAAAGATCATATGTCCTGAATTTCCTTATATATGGGAGGCACTAACTAAAGAAGACTGACCTACAATTCAAATTACCTAAATATAAATACACAAACATCAGAAATTTTATTAAAATATAACTTAAAAGAAAAAGTGTTGCAAAGAAATTGTTCTCAACTGGTGTTTTCAAAAGCTGTATATTAATACTGCAATATTTTGATCATGTTACAAATGTGTGAATTGTTGTAAATTCCATTTATCCAAGCTGAGAAGAATGAAATCTATTTCACATTTAGTCATATTATCTCACTACCCTTGTCAAGGTAAAAAGAGATTACATTTGCAAAATTATGAAATGCATCGTGTACACTTATATATCTTAGAGAAAAGTGTATGACAACTTTATATAAATTTACACAATTTTAAAAAGTATTTTTATTTATCTAAAAGGACATTCTTCCTAATTTCTACTTAATTCTTCTTACCAAACTAAATCATTTTTGGTAATAAACTCTCCCTGCATTCTAATCTTGAAGCACCCAAGAATCTTGAAGAAAAGGGAATAAGAATATTACAAAAAAGAAAATAATTGCCTAGTCATTGCCATGATAATTTTTTATAAAATATGTTGTAAGGTGATTTAGTGTGGCTTTTGAATTCTTCATCATGATTCCACATACAACTGTGTATGCTTTGTGGGAAATTAATAAAAGTGGTATGGAGAGGGCTGCTTAGGGTTTGTAACCCCTTGAACATTATATTTTCATTACACAGGTGCAGATAGTAATCTGTATCATTCAAAAATTTCCAAAAGCCCTGATAAGACATACATGGTAATTATTTTTATATCAAAACATATGTATCATGTACATCTCTGAATAAATATAAATAAGGTAATTTATGGTTATAAATATGCTATAAATGAAAAATGTGGTATAAGTAAAAATTTTTAGAAAAAGATAAACGCAATACAATGAAACACCAGGAAAGACTATTTTTTGTGATTATATATATAATATCTCTATTGTATTTCAGCTTTATTGTATAGGTATCACAAATTATATTATCAGAAATTGCAGTTGTATAGTTTTAAAAATAGTCTAACTTTCAGTAAAGGGCAAATAATTTTATCCTTTAAATATCACATAAATCAGTATTCTATGATTTTAGCTAACTTTTTAAATAACATATTTTGTATATAATTTATATTAGTAGATAAATTTGAAGTATTTTTCTAAGCAATGTAACTGATGATCTTAGAATAAAATTGAGTTTCAAAAAAATGAGACATGTTTATTCAAGCTTTCACAGCACAAATGAAAACAAGAACCTCTAGTGTATTTTCTTAATATTTTAAACATTTTTCTTGGTACTTTGCTGTTGCATCTAAAATTGATATTATGTATTTGTTTCCCAATTACCAAGGCACCATCAGCTAGTTTATCTTTCAGCTAATTTTTAAGTATTTTGACTTTTCCAAGTCCTCGGTATGTAATTATATTTCATTTTGTTTTAAGTATTTAATGCATGAAGTATGAAGCCAGTAATGTTTTTGACTTACAGCTACCTTGGCATGCCATTAACTTTCCAGAACTCAATTTTCCTATTTCCAAGATGTGATAACAACACCTGCCTCTGTTTACTTTGAAGACTGTGAAAATAATAAAGATAAGGAAGATTCTCCCAGGGCCTAAAATAGCTCCTGATAGTAAATGAAATAGTTTATAGAAACTAAACTTTTTCCAGCTGCCAAATAAATTCTAAGTCTTAGCATTAAAATAATTACAAAAGATCATTGAACAGAAATGCAATCAAGCATTAAATTTTACATTGAGTTGGGGATATTAATACTACATGCTATATTAAAAACATAAACCAAAGAAGAAAAATTAGTTCTAAATTAGTTCTAACAAATGATATTAGTGCTGAATAACATTCTTTTATCTAGTGGCTTTCAGTTTATATAAACACGATCAACGCACTTCATTCAATTGATTCACCTAATCCTCATTTTCTTACAGGCAAAGCCTTGGAATGGATTTGGGGTATATGTGTGATGCACCCCGCAGATCCTCTCTCAAGAAATCATTTTTCTGTTGCCTGCAGTGCTGCTCTTTGACAATCATCCCCACTTTGCAGAACTGCAGTAACATAAAGTCTGAGACAAAGTTTGCTCTTTTCAGGGTAAATCCTAGGCCAATAAATAAGCAAATTATGGCAACAGACAACACCTTCTTCTGATGCTCCCTAAAAGGAACTAAGCAGACCACTTTCCATATCGATTTATCAATTCTGTCTTTCTACACATAGACAAGTGTCTCCTTTCTCACCCACAAATATACTAGCCCATACCATGTACCACCTAGTGTCATTATTTACTCTAACTTAATTACTTAAGATTACTACAAATACCAAAATATTTCTCCAGAAGAAATACTGTTAGGTTCCAACGAGCCATTGATCGCAGTGTTTACATCAAATCATCAATATCTACCTTTGTTTCATGTGTGTTTCAACTTAAATACAATGTATGCAATCTACATTTTAATTTATTAATATTAAACCAATGGCTAAGACTGAGTACAGCTAATTTAGCACATATTTTTTTGAAAACACATTTTAGTTTCCTGCAAAAGAATATTAGGAATAAATTCAGCATTATATTTGAGGGACATTTAAACAGCAAAACTAATTTTAAAATGTTCAAGGTTTTAAAAATGTGGTATTGAGTGTGTCTCATAAAAGACATACTCGTAGTGTGAAATGTTGAAGGTTGAAATAAGGTCAAGCAATTTCCTTGCATTACCTCTAGGTACACTCATGTAAAGCACCTTTTTCTTTCTCCTCTGCATGAGCTTGCAAATAACTAATAAAGAATGTTGACTTCATGATTAGAAATAAATTTCAGTGAGCAGGATAATTTGCGTATAGGGAATCGGCAGATACTGAGGTCTCACTATATGTTTACATGTGTGAGGGTGGAGTTTTCAATTTTAACTGATAGTTGTAATATCATTTGATCTCATACAGTCTCAAACACAGTATCAAAATCATTCTAAGGCTAGAAAACATTATGATGAGGCAATAATTTACAAAGAATCAAAGATTCAAAAATAGTTCAACGCTTGATTAAAATGCAGGAAATTGTTAGCAAGACACATTAACCTTAATCATCATCTTTTACATAATATGTTATCTGAAAACTCTTATTCGCTATACATTTGCACGTAGAACCCTGATAATCCAAGGTATAGCACATATATAAATATGTATGAATTGACATTGAACAAAATGAGAAAATTAAAAAAAAAAACTCTCCTAGTTATTTTTTTGTCATTGGGACTCAATATCCTGCTTCCACAATTTTAGGGAAGAAAGATTTATTGTAGTTTGCATTTTCAGAAAGTCTCAGTGCATTCACAGATGGGCGGCTGGAAAATGGTGGATTCACATAGTGTGGCCACAGCATGAGCCCGAATTGGAGTTGGCGCTCTGAAGACAGAGATCCTCACAACAGCATGGCAGAACAGAGAAGCCTGGGAGAAAGAGTGGACCAGCCCCATGCTCCTCCAGATCAAATCCCCAGCATCTGCCCCTTCCAAACAAGTCCCATGTCACAACAGCATCCACAGGTATATGAGGCTTTGGGGGACACACCAGATACAAAGCACAGCAATAGCTCAGGGGTTAGTTTGTTTAGCAATCACAAGGTCCTAGAGGTCCTTGGCTCAATTCCCAGCAACATAAACGTGGGGCATGGTGGTTCACATGTGATCCCAGCTCTCTGGATGCTGAGACAGGAAGCCTGCCAGGAGTTTGGTGTCAGCCTGGCCTACTTAGCACATTCATGAACATCCGGGACAGCAGAGTGAAACTCCACCTCAAATAAATATACATTTCTATACATGTACTCACATTTATGTAGGTATGATTATAGAGATTTACAGATAGATCAAAGAGAATCAATAATTTGTATATGCATGTTCAAGATGATGATTATCAAGATAATTTTGCAGCTAAAATGTATATTATTAAATAATAATTCAGTGAAAATTTGGAAATGAAATTAAAAAATAAATAAAATTCAAAATCGAGTGGGTAGATTTCATAGTAAATTTTTAAAACTTAAAGAAATATTAGTGTACCTGAAGATCTATCATATAGAGTCCAAAGATCAAACTGATTATATAATTTTAAAAAAGCGTTAACAACATTAATATATGGTGAGTGTAACAGAAATATTTTGGTTACAGATAAAATGAGACAAGAGATAAAAGCATTAATTAAATGACAGTAGATGTCTTCTTAAAGTATGACAAATTAAACAAATTACAGAAGTGTGTACATGTAATATTCCCATTTTATGTGTTGTCAACTTTGCACATCCACTTGTGATTTTGTAAATCCAAGTTGAGTTGACTTCCCAGGAGAAGCAGGGCTGATGAGATACACAGGACAAAGTAAGGAAGTATTTGCAGCTTCGTGTGGATTCCTGATTCCATCATTTGTTTATGTTATTATAATTCACTATTCTCAAAATTTAGGGTTTAAGCACATCTTTATGCCTATATTGTACATCGAAACAATATATGATATTATAATGCTATACGTCTATGTATACAATTTGAAGTATCAGCCATTATCAAAACCTTTTGTCTAGAAGAACATCAGTAAATACAACATACACTGTTAAAAAAATATTACCCATTTATTTATCATTCTACAATTTAATAATCATCTTTATAGGCAATAATTTGTTATAAATCCAGAAGAAGTTTTTTTATTTTTATTTTTATTTTTTTTTTTAGTACTGAATACCTTTACTCTCCGTGGTCTATAAAGAACCCCGTTTCAATGAAATCTTCGAGATTCTTGCTTATATTAAAAAAATAAGTCTCCAATCCGTTTTGAACTTCCCTCCCCATCTCTCACTGTCTCTGCTCTTTCCACATCACTCACGTTTAGCTGGAAAGTTCGCAGGTCTTTTTGTCTGTGTTTGAAATATGCACAAAAACGTATAGTGAAAAATACATGTATTGATGTCAAGAAATTACACAGTATGAAAAAACTATGTAATTTCTTCCAGACATCAGAAGATAATTAGTTTTAGAAAAGCCAAATTTGAACATAATTATCGTAATTTAACAATGTTCATTAAATCCTAAAAATGAAATCATGACCTCGGATATTCAAAACAAAATCAAAGTTAAACTGACAAAATTACCAGTGGTATGTTATAGAACACATTTGAACAAGGGCATCATTAATAACAACTTTTATTATATCTTGTTTGATATAAAATTTAAGCTGTTTTCATTCCCTGTAATTTTAAATAGTAATGAAATAAATGTCGGCTAAATACAAAAGGGTAGGAGACATCCGTTGGTTTCTTTTCATGCAGGAAGGAGGTATTTTTAAAGAACAAATTCAGTTTTCTTGATGAGATCAGCTTGGAAACCCAAATATTCTCTTTTCTTTTTTTTTAATAATTCATGCAGAGTCATGTATTAACCACGTGAGACTTGGGTCAAAGGGGTTTAGAATTCCACTCTTCTCGTCTAGAGATAATTACTTTAATAATTCACTCTCCAGTTTGTCCTTAGAAAATCAACTTTCTAAATTAGTTATCTACTGAAGGTCCTCAGGTGTACACAATATCAAATTTAGCATTAACTGCAGTGTGTTTTCTATCAACTAATACCATTTCACCTAGATTCCATACATGGCTGCTGAAATATGTTTAATCTCTATATCCATTGTAATCATTTGGTGAACAGAATTCACAGATGGCAAGTTAAAAATTCTCTCCTTTATTATCCATTTTGCATTATACTAGAAAATACCATATCTTACCTACCATATTCTATTTTATTCTGTATAATTTACTATACACAGTCAACATAAAAATATTCTACATCATACACTTAAAATGAAATATTTGTAAAATACGCTATCATATTCAAATAGCAGTGTCTTTTTCTAATACTGCCATTTTCAGTTATGTTCTATAGACTTGTAAACTAGACTAACCTGGCACATTCAGGAAATAATTGACTTGATTTGAAAAGTGTGGCAACATGAACCCTCATGGTAGTAGAGATGATTTGTTCTCAGTACTTCAACTGCTGTCAACTGTCTTTACCGTAGTAAGACTTAATATCAGAATCATGTGTGCAGTGCTGATAGCTCCTTACTGCTTTTGTCTAAACTCACTCTTAGCACCTACAACAAATTTGAAGGTATTGAGTTACATAGTTACATACCCAAAAAATGCAGGTTGACCACTGCTCTGATACTTGGAACCACTGTCCCTTGGTTTTCTGTATCCAACATTGTTTCTAAGTCTGTCTCTACTTTATGCATAAAAAATGTAATCTACTTTGAGAGTTTTGAAATGTTAACATAATATTTCATATTATCTACACTTCTATATTATAATTTGATATATATATATATATATATATATATATATATATATATATATATATAGCTAAAAAGCACTATAAATGTGAAATTCTTCAAACAATTGAAAAATAGGTCTGGGTAAAGTGCATAGCTGATCTTTATGTTTTCCCACAATTTGTTATTATTCATTGTCTAGCAATAAATAATAAGTCATCTATTTGGCTGGAAGAATAGCACAATGGTTAGAGTGCTTGCCTAGCAAGTACAAAGTTCTGAGTTCAATCTCTCAGCACCACATAAAGTGGGCATTGTGGTACACACCTGTAATCCCAGCTCTTGGGAGGCTGAGGGGAGACAATTGCTGTGAGTGAACTCAAGGATAGCCTGAACTATGTGTACTGAGTTCAAAATGAACCTGGACTATAGAACACAACCAGTCTCACTAGATAAATAAGTAAATAAAAATAAGTCAATTTTTTGCAGTTGCTAAACATTAACTGATATTGTCTGGTGATATCTAGAAATGGACAATTCATATAATCATGCAAGAATTTGCCTGTTATTGCACATGATGCATTTAATGAAATACTTATATTAGCATCTTTTATTAGTTTTTTTTTTCTTCTGTGGAATATCCAGCACACACAAACACACACGTATACACCCATGCAAAGGAATACTAGTTATTATTTCAATGAATAGACTGTTAATAAGCTATCATCTGAATCATATTTATAGAAAGAAAAATGATACAATTTATTTTATTTGTGAGTGATATATCATTAAAGAGAGGTATTTTTCTTTCTTATAAAACCACGATACTCGTGTTTTACATACAAAATGAGTTGTCTGCTACCTAATTTATTCTTTTTCTGTACTATGTTTTAAATAGTTCTTATCTACATAAAGACATGTGAGACACTGAATTCTAAAACTGTTGTGTTAAGAATATTAACACAGTTGGCTAATTCTACATTTTTACTCTGGGAAAGTATCATCTGAAGTAATTTTTAAACTTCTTTTTATTAAAAAATTGTGCATTTAAATAAAAACATAATGAAATGAGGACCTGTTTGTTTGAAAAAACAGTCTCAGTAGTGATATTTGGAAAATTCATCAACAACTAAAACAACTTGTCTCCTGTTTGTAGAAATAGAGAGAAAAATTCTAGGAGCAACTCAAAAGAAGTTCAAGACTGCAATCATGCACTTGGGTTCAAGTTTTGCTAGTGGGAGACTAAATTCACAATCGGAGTTGTGTAATTGTACTTGATTGAGAACTTGGACCTATCCATATGTGAGTCAACATTTGATGAGCTGTTTAATGAATAATTTTAAAATAGTGGGAATGTAAAGAAAGTGCAGGATTATGAAGGTTTGAGATTTTATTTCAGCCCTGTGTCATCTAATACGAATGGAATAGCTATCTCTTGGCATCATTCTTCATTTCACTGCTCAAAAATAGAGTCTGAATATATAAAGTTTTTTTTTTTCCTTTTTTTCTGTTCATGAGACAGGGTCTCTCTCTGAAGTCCATACTAGTCCTGAACTCATGGCTGGCCTTGGACTCAAGTACAATCTGCTTGCCTCAGCCTCCTAAGGTCTGGCATCACAGGCATGCACCACCATGCCCAGCTTTTATGTGGTGGTGAGGAATCGGACTCAAGGCCTTGTGCTTGCAAAGCAATTGCTTTCACCCCTGAGCCATTCCTCCAGCCCCGATATAAAGGTTTTGGAAGTGAACATTAGCCTGTAAAGATGCTCGCATTTCCTCCAGGCCAAACAGGCGATGAGGAAACCACACATTCTTATGTTCTGTGGTAATCATCTGTCGTTGTGCTACTTGGCGGCAATTGGCTTTGAAAGATCCATTAAAATATTTAAAGTATAAAAAAGTGTATGACTATAAGAGTATGAAGTATTAGTGCTTATATTTATAATAGCGGAGAAGGTAAATGAGAAATGGAAAACTAAGCAATGTTTAGACTTTTAGTTCCTATGATGATAGTACGCACCGATTTTTTAGAAGAAAGATTAGCTGTGTCATAAAATAGGTTATGTTGAAAAATTATGAACGATACATTGAGTAGCCTAATATAAATTTCATATAACCTTCATATTAATTGAGAATAACCCAGAGTTAAATTTTTACTCTGAGTTAAGTTCTGAATTCATAGAAAAGTTTCTCAGAACCACTGCAGCTTGATTTACTCATTTTAAAATTTGAGATGATTTCAATTGCATTGCATTCGAGGGGCTAGAGGACTAGCACAGTGATTAGAGCATTTGCCTAGCAAGCGCCTGGTCCATGTGGTGGCACACGCTGGTAACCCCGGCAATTTGTAATCCTGGCAAAGGCCAAAAGACTGTGTTCAAGTTGTGTGTTCAAGGCCATCCTGGGCTACACAATGAGTTCTACACAGGCCTGGACTGCCAAGCAAAAATTCGCCTCAAAACAAAAGAAAAATTCCATTCAAAATACCTATGTCACAGTTCAGTGCGCCTTTTCTGATAGTTTTGTCATTGCTGGTATTATCACTATTTCAGGACAGCTCATTATATTCACGATGAACTTATCAGTATTCCATCTCAGTATAGATTTTTGTTGGTATCGTCACAATTTTAAATAAAGGAGGTCACATTTGAACAAGGACTGATCAATTTTCTCTGATATTCAGAAGTGATTCTAGGCAAAGTGAGTAGCACTTTTCAAAGCTTGGACTCAATTAGCCTATGGAAGATATTCCTGGAGATCACTAAAGAAATTCAAGTGTGACATCTTTAACTATTATGAGCAGTTTATCTTATATCCTGGTAGATATTAGGGCGTGATGGAGTACCTTAAAAATGACTGAAATGATGTTGTAAGTTGTGTGAAGGGAAGGGCATATAAAGACAATAAAAGCAGCAGGAAGAAATATATAATGGCTTGCACCTGGATTCTCCCCGCAAAACCTCGCGTGTGAAAGGTGATCCAATCACAGGGCCTATACCTTTTATCCTTCTGCTTAAAGAGGTGGGACCTGGTTGGAAGAGAGGGATCCCTGAGGCGGGGCCTAGAGGGATCTGCCCATCCTTGCTCGCTCAGCTTGCGGTGTACCCTGCCGTGAATAGATTCTTTCTGGCTGGGCTTTCTCCCATGAATGCACTTAGACTGTCTGAAGCCATGAGCTAAAATAAATCTTCCTTCTCTTAATTGGTGTGTTTTTGGGTATTTTGTCCCTCATTTTGAATAAATTGAATAACTGAAATTTTATATTTATTCCATAAATTTTACACCTGTTTCTCTTCATCCCTGTCCAGAATTCCATTCTACAAAATAGAGTATCCTAGATGCTTTGTATAATGCAAATTATGAGGTAGTTTTGTTCTTCTGTTGCTGGCTTATTTAACTTAGGGTGACATCCTTAAACCACAGCATATGGTGAAAAAAATTACCTGCTTTTTAAGGTTGAATGGGAATCCATGATATTTCTGCAGTATGTTTTCTTCAGCCATCCCTAGAAGGGTATTTATTTTCATATTTCAACTCTTGTGCATAATGCTGAAATAAACCTGGACGTGAAGAAATATTTTTGAGATTCTGTCTTTAATTCTTTCGGGTATATACACATAAGTTTGATTCTTGCAGCCACTGAAATTCTATATTTATGATTTTATATAACTACAATCTGGTTTTATATAACATCGACATGGTCTCACATTTCCAGCCAACATTGTACAATTGTACACTATTCAAATTTCTTCATATTCTCCCCAACAGGTGTTTCCTTCTTCATTGTCACAATCTTTGCCATCTTTGATAACTATCATCCAAAATGCCAGAGGTTATTTCACCTTGTGTTTTTCTAGTTTGTATGTAGAGAGACTCCACTCTTCTCCTGCCCTCAGATCACTTTACAATTTAACTGTTGGCTTTTGCTCACAAGTTCATAGCTTAGTATGAACTGGATATGGGTATTATAGAAAGAAAAGTTGACACCTGTGTTAAGGTTTTGGACTCAAACATCAGTAATAATTGCGGAAGCACATAGTCGTGGAGTATGAAATATTATTAAATACCTGAGATAAATGAGGATACTGGCTGCTGGCAGTTTGAGATGTAGGTAATGCTATCTTTTGGAGACTGAAATAGGCAAATTACAAGTTCAAGCCCAGCCTGGGCAACTCGGAGTCTGAAAATCAAGAATAAAAATGAATGGGCTGGGGATGTAGCTCAGAGTAAAGGCACTGACCTTGTTTTCTAGCGCCACAGAACAAAAAGTGTTTTTAAAAAAGTTGTATCAACAAATTGTTACTTCTAATTTACTAGTTTTATTGGGTAGATTAACATAAAGCTTTTTCTCACATTAGATTAAAATAGAAAAAAAAAAGAGAGAAGTTACCATCCAGTATCATTGTCAGTGATGACCATCACATTTAATTTATATATGAAGTCATAGTTTTGTTGTGGTTGTTTTTCTGGTAAAAAGAAAAAAAGAAAGAAAACTTCTTAGTTTTTATTAGCCAAGAGGACCCCTTGAGGGAGGCAGCATGAGCCCCCTAGAGAAGTGCTATGCGTGATTGCTCTGCAATCACTGCGTTTGGAGTCCACCCACTTGTGATGGGTAGCAATTAGTCTTTTCGGTAATTTTAGTTGGCCTAAAAATAAACATTTCTAAACTTTTGAGTTGAAACATGATATGAAAACTAAATTTCAAGTCACGATATTTTTAATGCCTCCCCTTCTCTTTTTACCTTATAGATGATTAATTGTATTGACATTACTGTGAAGGGAAGCATTTTATGTAATATTTTTATAAAAATGAAAATCAAGTATTTATGGCAGAAGGATATTACTGAGCACATATAACTGCTTTAATTGTTTTACTGAGGCAAAAAGGACTAGCAGAATAAAAAAGAGATTTCCTAGTAGCAAAGATGGCTGCACAAGTGATTGAAGCTGAGACCATGTCTTCCCAAATGCTGCTGCTCCTTCCATGGGAAGAAAATTTTTACAACAAAACACAGCGTGAAACAAACTAACAGCAGTGCTCAGATATATGTACATCATAAGACAAATTAATCCGTAGTGGAAATGAGTTAACATAGCAGAGAATTACACTTCTATAAATATGGAATCTTGACTTTTCTAGTTGCTTTGATGGTTTATAAATTCAGAAGTAGCTTGTAGCTAATTCTACAAGTGCTACTACTGGTTCTTTCATTATAGTTTCTGGCTTCCATTATCTATTGCTGAAAACAAATCAGTATAACCAACCTTAATTTCTTGTATGATATTGGTGATTTTATATTACTGAACTTTAATAAGCCTGGGTACTATAGACATTTGTCTATCTCTCTCTCTACCATGAACCACATGTTTCACTTGGTAACAAGTATAGGTATAAGAATCATTTACCAAAGACCTGATTCAATTACCATGAATCAGGCAAGAGTAAATAAATACAGTATCCTATATTCATTCAGTGGCATCTAATACTATAATGATAATAGACCCACAGCACATATGGGGAGAACTCTACTGAATGATTCAGAATAGTCTCCAAACACTATACAAACACCAAGTTCTAAAAATTTAAAAAAGTAAATATAATGAATGCTTGTATAGACATATTCATCAAGTATTATTACAAATATAATAAATATATAATTACTACATTAAAATGTGCTACTCTCTGGTTACACATGCAGGCATCATATGAACAAAAACATCTGCCTTATCAAAAACACACTTCTTCATTTATTCCTTCATAAGCAACTCGGTATCAGTCCAAGTGCAAAAAGGATGAATATCTTGTCAAAATAAGTGTATTTATTCACTCATCAAGCACATGATGGCTGTTCCAGTACAGTTCTCAGATTCATACTATGTATTTTTGGGCATTAAAACACACAATCTTAGCCTATTTTATCTTAGAACTTTGTTAATTTAAAACCTTCTGTGTCCGGCATAGCAGTAAGTATTAGCCACTATAAACTGGGTATGTTTACATAGCAAATATTTTCCTTAACATTGTCTTATTTTAAATGTCATATTTTTGAAACAAGCAAAATGTTAATGTGACTAATTTACAAAAATAAGTGTGTTTAGATACGTTATTCATGGAAATGAGCCTTCTTTAAGATTTATTTGATAACAGTGAGTAAGACAGTGCCTTCTAGCCTTATAAACCTTTACAAAGATGAAATGAAAAACACTGCCTTTTCTTTGAAGTATTGTCTAATTGACTTTAAATTTTAACAATTAAATGTCCTCATCCTCTTTACTTAAAATTTTGCTATCCAATAAAATTTTATTCTTAGTAAAACACGCAAATACTTAAAGGAACCCATGGAGAGCATTTTGTACTCAAGAGTGAGGTTTCAGCAGCACTTCATTCATGAGCTCGCTCTGCCTCTATGAATCGTGTAGCCAGTTGCCTGAGACTTTTAGCTAAGGAAACTGTATCTTGACAATGCTGATTGTAGTGAAGATAATAACTCCCATCTGGAGTGCAAATTAAAACAGTGCATCCCTCTCATTCATTTATTCAATCATTCCCTCAGTGATTTCTTCATGATATCTTATGAATTAAATCTCTTTCCCTTTTAAGGAACATGTACTACATATCTAAAGCTGAAAAATAGAGAAGACAGTTGAGTAATTTTCTAGTGCAGTTGATATTTTTTTAATCTGAACAATAAAACATTGAAACCAATTGAAGCATGATAAATTTCAAAATAATAAACATTTTATAATGCAATTTTATTAGCTAGGTTTTTAAAATTCTGAATCAGATTTATTTATTTATTTGTATTTATTTATTGAGACAGGCTCTTGCTTTGTACCCCAGGCTGGTCCCGAACTCACTATGTAACCCAAGCTGGCCTAAAATTCAAGCAATCCCCCTTTCTTAGCCTCCTGAATGCTGGGATTACAGCATGCACCACCATCCCCAGTTTATGTGCTCCTGGGGAATCTAACTCTGGGCCGTGAGCTTGGTAGACAAGTGCTTTATCACTGAGCTGTTTCTCCAGCCCCTGGAACTGATTTAAAAAATATTTTTAGTGATTTTTATTAACAAAAATGCTTTGTTAAATTTGTTAACTATGGCTAAAAGGAAATTTCTTCAAAGCATTCTATTTTTCTACTGGAGAGTGACCCCAGAGCCCTCAGGTGGCCTGGAGACTCAGACTGTTGTTGGTTGTCATTTTGGAACAATCTCACAATTTATTGCCCAGGCTGACTTCTAACTCACAATCCTCCCGCCTCAGCCTCAGAAGGAAAGGGGTAGGATCACACACTTCATTTTTTATTTATAAGAAAACTAAAAAGAAAAGAAAAAATAAAGAAAAATGACAATTCCCCTAATAATTCCGCTCTTCATAAAAATTCAGTATAGCAATACATTTGCATATTACTATATTTTGACCCATACAAAATTTAGTAGTAGCACATTAATTTCTTCTTTGATATCAAAATAAGCTATGTGTGCATGATGTGTGTGTGAGTGTAGGTGTTCATGTGCTCAATGAAGAGCTCACTATAGTATTAATATTCCTATGTTCCCTATATTTCTTTAAGAAAACTGAAGTACCATTTAATAATTTAAACTCCAAAGGTGGTACCTCAAATATGAGCTTAATATTAATATGTTATATATTATAAAGCTGAGATTTTTAGTTTTTATGTGACACTAAGTATAATAACCAAAAATCATAACCTTGACATTCTTAATTTTAAGCCAGGAAAATTTTTGTCCACTAAATGACGGATAAATTTAGCTAATAACAATGTTGTAAATCAGTCATATTGCAAGGTTGGTATTATAATGCTATTCAGAGAAAACCGTGTTGAATTTTAAAGTTATTGAATTAATTTTTTCTGTACATAACCTGATTTTACAGCCTAAAGATTATGTACTACTTTTGCTTGGGGTTGAAATATAACAAGAAAATATAAAATGAAAAGAACCTGAATCTTCCATTCACAATTATTCCAATCATTTTCCCAGACTCCTAAATTATAAATTAAAATCTATAAACATAGTTTTATCTTAGATGTAAATGTGTGCTGAACGGTGTAAACACTGCTACTCAGAACCCATCAGTCTGCTTGTAAAGCCAGTGCTCCTTAAAATATTCTCTTGGAGTGCCACTTCTCTTAAACTAATCTTATGCTGAACAATATTTTTTTCAAGCTACCTGTGATCTTCCAACACCAGCCTCTGAAGAATTTTCTTGATTCATCAAATACGCTGCTAACCCTTTAGCCTTTGAGCCTGTTGTTCTCTCCGCAGTGATTTGTTCCGTCAATCTCTGAGGCCTTTTTGAAGTGATCTTCCTTCAGTGAGGCAGCTATCATTCAGATTCTAAGCACCCAGATTACTCCTAAACACCAAAATTATGTTGAAAGGATGGAGGGCGGGCAATTATTGTATATGCGTATGCATCCAGATGAATATATCCTCAGAGTATTTTTTATATAATGCACTGTCCAATAAACAGAACATGAAGTATATTTGGTAAATATCAACTTGACCTCCTTGAGATTTGTGTAGTGCACACGGGTGACTAATTAACTATATTCAGTTTACTGTTCATCATTCTTTTGAGATATATACTAAGATGCTACAACAACATATTTTCTTGATTTCAGTTGCTAATGTTTGCTGTTTACTTTCTACTTAAGATTAACATCTCATTAATCAAATTCTTCACTCAATAATGAAGAAAATTATTCCAATGACCCATTCTACTAATTTTACTTTTTAAACAAACACAAAATATTTTATTAACTTGCCAAAATTTAGGGGAAGGCAGTGAGGAAGATAACCTTACTCATTTTTTTAATGATTAATAATTTGTCACATTGTGGTAGCTTTTTCCACTACTGTGATGAACTCTACAGTATAGTGGAGTTTCTCCTGCATTTGAGTTGCTGGCTGTGGGTCACATTTACAATTTGGGTGCTAGGAATCACAATGATTCTTAGCCTGTCATTTTTATGTTCTCATATTTTCTTCATTCTGTCAATCTTCTATACTTTTATATATGTTTTATCTTGTGTATTTTCAAGAAGAAATATTTCTGTATAAAACTCGAATAAATTGACATATATTAGAATTTACATACTCATAATATTAACTATTACATTAAGAAAATTTACTTAAATGCTTTTACTTATTTAAAATACAATTTCAAAGCTTTTCTGTTAAAATGTTCATTAGTCTTTGTAAAGATTTTCCCAACAACTTTTCTCATAAAACTAAAAAAAAAAAAATGATCCTTTAATTCATATGGATCAAAAGGAGACCTGGAATAGCCAAAGCAATCCTAAATAAAAATATAAAGGCAGGTGGCATTACCATTCTGGACACCAAGTTATATTACAAAGCAACAGTTATAAAAATTACATGGTGCTGTTCAAAGGAACAGACTGAGGATGCAGAGACCGAATCAGGTACCTTCAGCAAAATTGGATATTCACATGCAGAAAATGTATCTAGACAAACACCTGTCACCATGCATCAAAATCAAATTAAAATAGATCAAATACCTAGATATAACAACAAAAACACTGAACCTTTTGAAAGACAATTTAGGCAAAAATTTAAAGAAGCTGTGTAGAGGCAAGGACTTTATCAATAAGATACTCAATGCAAATAAATATCTCCTAGAATCAATAAATGATATTATGCCAAATTAAAAAGTTTCTGCATAGGAGAGCAAATTATTAACAGAGTGCAAAAAGAACCAACAAAACTGGAAACAATTTTTCACTACTTATACCACAAATAGGAGGCTAAGAATTAGGATATACAAGGAAATGAAGAAAAACAGACCCCTCAAGTTCAAAGACCTGATTAAAAACTGGGCAAAGGAAATGAATAGGCAATTCTCAGAGGAAGAAGTTCAAATTGCCAGCAAATACACACGAAAAATTTTTCATGAAAAAATTTTCAACATCTTTAACTATTAGAGAAATGCAAATCAAAACATGTCTAAGATATTATCTAATCCTAGGGGAAATAGTGTACATTGAGAAATAGCCCAGCAATCAATACTGGTGGGTCTCTGGGGAAAAAGGATACCTATCATACTGCTGGTGAGATTGTAAACTGGTACAACCACTCTGTAGCGCAATATGGAAGTTCTTCAAGAGACTAATAATACATATCCCCATTGATCCAGAGATACATCTTCTGGGAATGTTCCCAAAAGACAGCAAAACATCATATAATTGAGATACATATCTACCAATGTTGATAGCAGCACAACTACAAATAGCTAAAAAGTAGAAGATGCTAAAATACTCATCAAAAGACCAATGAATACATAAATTGTGGTAAAAATTGCGCACAATGCAGTACTATTTGTCTATAATGACAAATAGGTTTGAGGCTAACAAATGCAACTTGAGACTATAATGGTCAGTGAAGTGAGTCAGATGCAGAAGGTTAAATATCAAATGGGGTCTTAAATATAACCCGGATAGAGAAACCCAGATTACATTTATTTCATAGAACTAAATGGAGGAGGATAGTGCAAACTAGTGGGAAGTAGTAAAATCTGGGAGAGTCAAAAAGGGAGAGAGGAAGGATTTCGAATTTCAGTGACATATGTGTGTGTGTGTGTGTGTGTGTGTGTGTGTGTGTGTGTGCGTGCACACAAAACACCCAGGTTCAACATCCTTATGTATCACATATATACGTATCAAGGAAATAGAAAAAAATGGTAAATTTGGCTCTTTTTATTATTTTTTATTGAATATCTGAATTTACAGGTAATGCCAGTAATGTAAGCAAGGGTAGTAATTTTATTTATTTCAAATATGACTTTATTCAACTGAAGCAAGTGGGTTTTTTAACCTTGAGACATCAGTTTTAGGTTTCCTCATAGAAAAATGAGCAGATGGAAAGTCTAGCACACACACATGGCTGTGTGGACTGAGAGCAGCTACCGAGATTCAAGGCGTGCTAGAGAGAAACGGCGAGGCAGCCAGGGAGGCACAGTGAGGGTTTTCCTAAGGTACCAAGAGGTTTCCACATATGTTATTTGCTTGCTTTATTGTATGTGCTCCTTCGTTCTGTGAATTTGTTGAATCTCATAACATCAGCTTACTGGGGAGTGGAGGGCAGCATTAGGGAGGCTAATATTGCTATCAACTCTGCTGAAATAGGACCTTTGCTGAGCTGAGAAAATTGGTCATGGGCAGGAGGAAAAAGACTTTGCCACACGAATAGACAATAATCAGAAATTGGGAGAAATCGTAGTCCATGTGTAAGTTGAGCATAATCAGATGTGGATCTCAAGTTTGTTGCAATCAATTCAATCCTTGCCACCTTCACTGCA
The DNA here is from genome assembly GCA_004027205.1 of Ctenodactylus gundi. Classification (NCBI taxonomy): domain Eukaryota; kingdom Metazoa; phylum Chordata; class Mammalia; order Rodentia; family Ctenodactylidae; genus Ctenodactylus; species Ctenodactylus gundi. The sequence continues at coordinate 234,898 of PVKB01002262.1, forward strand.
TGAAAGAATAAACTCTCTAGTTGGTTGGTTGCTTTTCAGACATAATGTGCACTGATCTTGGAAGACATCTCCCAACTTATTTTCTTTGCTGAAAAACATGATTCCTGCTTACGGTTGTCCCCATTTTATTGATATGTATAAGCGCAAAATTTAAGGGTTACAATGAAGTTGAGCATTTTGTGCACCTACGTATCTTGTCTAGGTGACAAGGACTTTCCCACTCTCCTTTTGTCCCTCCCCTACCCACCCCTCTCAGTTCATTTCCTTAACATCTCAGGGAAAAATAAAGACACACAGGGTTGCCTAATGACTCAGTCTTTGGCGGTTGGCTATAGTAGCCACTCATGAGTTATATTCTTCCTTTACCATCCTGCTTGTTGTTAAACTGTCTTAAAGTGAATGCTATAAATCTGATCATAAAAGAAACTGAAAACTTGGCTTTTTATTTTCTGTAGCAAAACAAAACAAGAGGATGTGTTATTAACTTAGTAGGTTTTTCAAGTAGAAAACCAGTTGCTACTGACTACCTGGCATACCGTCGGGTAAGGAAATAAGGGGCTGAATAAGCACACAGGTAAAGTGAAAGGGTAGATAAAATAATTACAGAAAAATTAAAAGAAAATGATGAATGAGTAGACTTATCTATAATTTGGCTTCAGGACTTCAATGGAAGGGTGGGCAAGGCATAGAATGACAGTGTCAAAGAAAACTTTATTGCAATAAAAGATACATTGTCATTAATCTCAAAATACTCAAACTATTTCCCCTGTATCAAACACATATATCCCATCATGCTTGGTAATGTGTCTTTTCCTATTGTAATTCTCTTAGTAAATACACTTTTTGTTCTCTCCTCTTATTTTATTCTAATAAATGAAATTTGTCATAGTTTTCATGGCATGTTTTTCCTCTTCTCACTCCAGGAAATATATTTATTCTGGATGAATACACTCACATTTAGCTACATGTCATATTACATAGGGGTAGATCTCTATTCTTAGCTGCATAAAGTTCTCCTCTACCACGAGAACAGTTCATATTACAGTGTCATCAGAACTTAGCATTGCAAATATTCTATAGATAGCTTAGGATGAAAGCTTGAAAATAAAAACATTCCTGGAAATTCACCATCATTCTAAGCTGAACTTGATAATCAAACTAAGATCAGTAGACAGTCTTCTCTTCCAAGAGTCTGGCTCTGGAGAGACATTGACATTTACAAATGACAAACAATTGATTCAATAGAAAAGCCAAATAAAAACATAAATTAACTGTGTACCCATCAAGAATGCTAGAAGTTGGCTTTTATCCTTAGCCTTTAATCTGGTGTTATAATCAGTTTCGGATTTGATGTCCTTAAAATTTTTGACTATGTTTTCTAGAGAATGAAATCCAAAAGATAAGTTGTAGCATTTATTATTGTTGCCATTAGGCTTGGGGACCATGAGTAAACATAAAATTTGTCTTCCTTGATGTCCAGATGATGATACTAAGCAGATAAATAAAGACTTTTTTTTTAATATTGGTCAGTGGTTTCTATTAACTAACACAATCACTTGAACTGTAAGTTATGTGGCAGAAATCGTTTATGGAGAGAAGAAAAGGATAGTGAGGGCCTAATTTTACAGAAATCACATGTATCAAACTTGATTTTTCCTCCATGCTATGGGTTTGTATTGTAAAAAAGTTTCTGAGAGTACACTAAAAAATAAAACTGAGATGTACGAAAAGTATTATGAATGTAAAAGCAGTTTGATATGCTGAGTCACAGCATTCAATTAATGCCATAATGTAAAAAGAAATTATTATCAAGAAGAAGAAAGAATCTGGCCTTAGTAAAACTGCAAGTGCATAAATTCTCTCTCATTATCTCCCTCTCTCTCTCTCTCTCTTTCTCTAAATACACATTTTTTTTCAGATTACTGTAGATATTTGCGTATATCTTTTACCAAATGTACTGATACAGGAAACAAAAGGCCATGGTAAAGACATGGACACAGTTAGCAAACTTTGTGAAATGAATTCCTACCCTCTAAAGTGTAGTTCACATGGTGATGTTCATTGTATATTTGCAAATTTCTTTTCTTGTATAAAAAAGTATAACATAAAATATAAGAAATTATGAGAACATTCTCAAGAAAAATATATGGCAAGGAAATCTAGCCCAAGGTAAAAATTTGCACTTGAAAGAAGGAAAAGGCAAGGATTCAAAGAAGCTGGCCTGTGACTCATTTCGCTCCTTATTTCCTGGGAGAATGAATCATAGGTGACTAATGTCACAGCCTAGTAACACTGTAATATACTAAAAAAACTAGAATTGACTCTTGCAAATATAACTTCATACTATGGTTTTATGATGTATAACTACCTGCAGAATAATTTATTAGCAGTTGAGTTCTTCAGCATAAAGAATAGAAACATTTCATAATTTACCTGCTATCTGATGAATGAAGCAATAACCTCTGTATCAGAGTACATAATTTGTCTATTAGGGACCAGAATGTGTGTGTTCAATGAAGAAACAATGAACAGTAAACAGTGAACAATGAACAGTGTTTTATGAGTCACTCATGACCTCTAAGCCTCTTCCATATTGCTGCAGGCTTCAAGGTTCTTTGCAGTTTTGAAAATGCGAGCAAATTTTGATCCTTGGTAGGAGCTCCAATTCAGTACTTTTACATTTAACTTAAATACTCAAAGACAATAGGCAGACTATAAGGTGCATTTGTTGTCTACAATTCAAAGAAAGGATGGTATTCCAGATATAGAGAGAACTTTTAAAATTTGAAAGGAAAACACACACAGACACACACACACAGACACACACACACACGTATGTATATGTACCGTATGTGGCTTTTCAATATATGCAGTTGTGCTAGCAAATCTCAAATAGAACATTAAATATAAATATAGATATTATTTGAATGTAAAATGGCACAGAATTCTCAAAATGGTCTCTGAGTTATAGAGAAGTTTCCAATTTCTTCCATTGTTTTGCAAGTATAACATGCTGTATGTATTTATATTAATTAGAGTTCCCTATAGGAATAGAATCAATAAAGAATATATATTTATATTTAAATTTGTGTGAGGGAGATCTGTAAGATGAGCACATGGAATCAAAAGTAAATAAAACCAAAATGGCTGACTGTACTTAGAAGAGCTATTTATTCGAGTAGTTTCTCAGGAAGATGGCAGCTATATCAGAGAGATGATGAATGCAACACCAGTTTAAGATCAAGGGTCTGAAAGCTCAGTGTAGAATTACTACACTTAAAATTGAAAAAAATAGATATCAGTGTCTGAATGGCCTAAGGTTTTGTTATGTTTTTGTTTGTTGTTATACTAGCCTCTATGGCTCTCTGTTTCATCAAAGGATGCCAGCCAAGAAAGTGAAATAGAATAACCAGCCAGACAGATGGTAAAGTAATAGGTAACAAACTCAAAGATGAAACACCCTTCAAACATTTTGTCCGTCACATACAAGTTACAAATATCTGTTAGCGCTTATACATATAAATCATTTAGAAATGATCACTCAGTTCTTGCAAAAAAATCCAAATAAATTATTTTGGCAAGTTTTGTATGCAGGAGATTACTGAGATTGATAGAAGGGGCTGAAATGGGAGCATGATGTCACCTAGTATAAATTTTTACATGTAATTGAAACTTGGGATCAAATAAATATATGTATAAGAAAATAATTAATAAGGATGTGTTAAAATTAAATAAAACATTAAATTAAAATGTGGAATAATTTTTAGCTTAACATTGACACTAACTGTACACCGTAAAAGTATTCTAGGTGCAAACCAAATAGGGCAGACAAGTCTTATAGTTTACACTATTTTATTATTATTATTTTTGCTACCTATGTCTAAAGCCTACTTTCCAGAATCTTCTCTGTGATGTAAATCCTTGTTGAATTACTTGGGTTTTGGTGCTGATTTGGGTCATGCAGACAGCACATTTTTGTCACCTGAACTATATGTTTACATCTCAGATTAGAGCTGTCATGCACGGTTTGGTTGCCTTCATCCCGTGTGTTAGGCAAATTTCCTGCACTATGACAAATACCTGAGACACTCAGTGTATGAAAAGGTTTATTTTGGGTCTAAATATTGGAGGTTTCTGTCATCGGGCAGTTGGCTCCATTTTTGGGTGTATGTGGTGACACACCACCAATGATCTGTTTCAGAACAGCTGATAACAATACTCACTGTATCACTTCACATCCATTTCAGTATAGAGTTCAGAAATTATTCATCCTAGATTTGAATAATGTTAAATGGAATTGTGTGAGTTGCTAAATACTAATTACATGTTTTAATAGAAGACTATTACAGATAAACATTTTTTATAAGCCTACAAGTTCAAAATGTAGGAAAAATTATGAGAAATTCATTCAGGAGTACAGCTCAAATTTGGGTTACTGGTTTGTGAATTTTAAAAAAAAATCTGATTGAGCTGATTAGGCTGATATAGGATAAGTAAATAGAAAGAGAGGTAGATCATAGATTCACAGATAAATACATAAATACACACATTAAAATAAATATTCTCAGTCCGTGACATAGTTAAGCATTCCAGCCATTTTTGCATTACTAAGTAAAACATGTTCCTGTGACTTGATTTAACAGCAGACGTGAAGTAAAAGAGCTAAGAGAGAAGTATATTTTTTCCCATTTTATTGGTACATATAAGTGTACATGTTAAAGTTTACATTTATCTTGAGAATTTTGTGCACATACATATCTTGGCAAGGTTACAAGGCCTTCCCCTCTCTCCTTTTGACCCTCTCCCTACCCACTCCACCCCCCCCCACCCCCCGTCCCAGTTCCCATTGTTTTCCACTTTAACTTCCTTGAGATAATTGTGATCTGGTTTCTCCTATCAGAGAGACCATTCGATGTTTCACCTTCTGCTTCTGACTCACTTCACTAAGCATGATGGTCTCAAGTTCAGCCACTCACTGTCGTTGACATTGCCCAATACTAAAAGAGTGAAGGTTATTATGTCGTTAACTAACTACTAACCTCAAATAATGCAAATCAGAGATCAAAGAACTGCCATGCAAAATGATATAACTTATGATTTCTTAATATTGTAAACAAATCAAACTTCTTCACATAAAATGCAAGTGCCTAAAGTGTATCAAATCTTGCCTCTTCATCTGAGGCTGCTTTCTTCCTTCATGTCTAAGCGCTAGATATTCTAAATAAAGGATCTGTCAGAGATAGAGTGTAAAATAATTTAATTTCTAATTGTCTTTTCTAAAAATGTTACTTCTATAAAAGAATCCCAATTACTACTAGATTACTTCTTCATTTTGCAAACTCATCTTAAGAGGTACCTTACAAAGACACCTTTAATATACTATGCAATGTTCTCTTCATATTGCCAGACAAATACTTTTTATATGAATTTTTAAAATTAGCTTCATGTAAATATTTGAAAATGTGAAGTATTTAATCAAACCATTACTTTATAGTACATGCCCACCTATGACAGTATATTTTCATAATTTTATTATTTTAAAGATTATTGGATAGGGTTAATTTTTATAAAACAGATACTATTGAAAATTACACATATTAAAAATGTGATTAGTGGCATTAATATGGTAATGCACTCAACGGTATTTCTTCATTTTCCTTGAACACCCATTTAATTTTCTCACATTGTAATATGAATTAATGATTATCCATGTACTTGAAAATGTGTAGTAAATTTCTAATATAGTCTAAAACAATAGAGAACAAAATATGTGGCGCGCTTTCTCCCAACTTCAGAAATCTTTATGTTGAGAAATGACAATGACTGAAACAATTTAAATAAACTAAATGTAAAATAAAAATTCTGTAACTTCTGACTTGCTTTGGTTTTGACAGTGCTGGAGATAGAAAGCAGACCTAGAGTCTATGGAGTAAGTGTTCCACCAGTGACCACATACTCCCCCAGCCAGCATACTGTCATATTCCCAAGAGTACCCTTCCAACAAGTACAGTCATTTAATTACTTGCTAAGCAACTACATAAAATAGACAAAGTAACACTATACAAACAAGTTTACTAGTATGCAATATTTTACTGAATAAAACAACAACAGTACCAGATTATACTTTTCTCCTTAAAATATCCCTCTAGTTGAAGTGTTATCTTCAAGGATATCTCTATAGCAAACGTTAAATGTTCATTTTTAACTTTGTCAGTGCCAGTTTTATGTGAAGTTCTGTGTAATAATAAATGAAAGCAACCCTATATTATTAATTATCTTAATAACATCATGTGAATGAAAAGCAAACCTGTAATACTGAAGAAGTTTTGTGTTAAACAATTAGATTATTTGTATTTTGTCCCCAAAATCTTGGTGTAAGAAAACCCTTAAATCACTAGGTATTGGCTCAGAATAAGTGTAGAATTTCAAGATGAGAAGATCTTCCAAATATTTTTTCAAAGGAAACCACTGCATTGTTTTAAAATAAATGTGACTACAGACAGAGGTTTCATAAATTAAACTTATAAAAATCAAGAACCAACTCAGCTCTGGTGTAGTTATGAAAAAAATAGTATATTATCATTTATAGTCACAATTACTATTTTTAGCCATGATATTAAAAGGTTAGGCTATGCTGATTTTTTTTTTTCAAACAGGGTGTCACTCCTCACTCTAGGCTGGTCCTGAACATTCTATGCAGCACAAGTTGACCTTAAACTCAAAGAAATCCTCTCACTTCAGGCTCCCAAGTGCCAAGATTATAGGCAGATGCTACTATGTCCTGCTTAGTCCCTTTTTTATTAGTTAAATAAATTAAAACCATATGATTTTGAAATATACTACCAATGTCAAGGATTATTTATTGATTTTTGAGACAGGGTCTCACGCTATAGTCCAGTTTGGTCCTGAAATCACGTTGCGGCCAATGTTGGACTCGAACACATAGCAAACGTTTCTGCCTGAGCCTGCAGGTATTCATTATGTGGGGCTAGGGAGTCAATCTTAATGCCTTGAATTTGCAGGCAAGCACTTCCGGTGCTGAGCTATTCCTCCAGGCCAATGGCAAGTTTACTTAAGCAAAGATTTTCACAAAGCTGTTCAGTATTCTATACCTAAATCAAACAATATTCAGAAGTGGACTTCTGTTTTGAATTTTCTACGTATCAAATGCCAAATTACACTATGTTGACTTTATTACTTTACAACATTTCCCTTTGTACCATTACATCACATGTTCTCACAAGACCTTCCATTTAACACATTATTTTATTAAAAAAAAAAAAAACAAGGCAAGCTCTTCCAAGTTCATTCATAAATTATATTTTATAACAGGTTGTGATTTTCCAATCTTTCGCCTGAATTTCGAATTACATATTCAGATAATATTCATGACAATTACATTATAGTTCTGCATGTCATTTGTGGTATTGCTTATTAAACCAGTGTGGCTTATTGTATTTCAACAAAAACCATCAGCCCTCACAAGGAAATACAAGAAATGTGCTTGAGAATGAAATATCAGTACATCATTTGTGTGTGTATCATTGTCAGAATTGTTCAGATATGAACCTAGGTATTTACACACATGCAAAACATTCACTCAAAATTATTTTTGTGACTATTACCATAGTTAACTCTTAGCGCTTATTTAATACACCCATTTTGTGAATCTTAACCATCTTTCTTATGAAATATGGATAACCAGTGCCCCATTTCCCAATATATGTGGTAGTTTATTTTTAAACATAAAAATAGAGAAAAATGCACTTAGAAATGCCAGAGTTCTTGTTAGTTTTGCTTTGAGTGAATCAAGGCTCAGGAATAATATTTAACATGTTTATTAAAGGCTTTAACATTGAATTTTAAACATATCCTTGTTTTTATCATGTTAGATCTGATTTCAAATTTGAAGTGCAGCCTAAAAACATAAGTTATTATGAGTAAGCACATTCTAATGAGAACATTACTAAATCTACTTTGTCTATGCTTATTAAATTTATTCTGATTGAGGTTATTGTCATGAAGCCTTTTACCATAATAGGAATGCAAGAATATCTTCATGGTTTGTAAGATAACTTAAACCTTATGATATAGATGGAAGCTCTTCCAACTTTTTGACTTGATTACATTTGACTTTATATGAATATATAGCTGCAATTGTCATATTTAAAACTTTAGAGGTATATACATAATAGACATACAGTTTTCATACATAATGTTCTGCACAAAAATTCATACATCATTAAGAGAAAATATATTTCAAATCTGATTCTATAATTATTTGTGAAATATATTTATTAGAAATTTTGAATTAATACCATCTATACAGTTCTACAAATCATCTATGTGATCATTGCCATCACTAATGTCATGTTGTAATTCACTAGTGACTGTCACGTAAATGAGCTTCCACTCTGACTGGTCCTTTCTTTGTAGCCAAATTATTAGTATCCATAATAGTCCTCTTAGACTCTCAAATGAAGATTGTAACCTCAAAACTCTCCATTAATTTCCCACCTCCCTAACGGTAAAAGTCAAAATGATTACGCGAATTATGAGGTACTAAGTTTTCCTTTATTAAATTTTACTTAATATGTTACTTCTCAGAATAGTTTTCTTGTTTTTAATTATACTATATCACTATCTTGACTACAATATTTACAATGCGCTGACTCATTTCTTTCTCTTTTAAAAATTAACATAAAATTAACTATCTTGAATTTATCAGTTAAATGGTATTTTAGTTGTTAAATACCTTCATATTGGTGTACGCTCTTAACTCCCTTATGTCTAGAATTCTTTTCTTGCAAAATTGAATCTCAGCACTCACTGATTAAATAATAACCCCTGCAATTTTTAGCAATAATTTTATATTAGAGTTAAACTGAAATAAAAGTTGAAATTAGAAACAGCTAAAATGTCTGTTTTTAATAATTCAATATGATAAAAATTAACAACATACAATGGTTAAAGTGTATTCAAGTGAGACAAACTGAAGATAATTGTCCCTAGTGACAATATTGAGATTTTGTTATTCAGTCAATAAATTCAAGTCGCTGTTCTTATCAATAAATATACAGTATCTGAGATCAAAATTGATGCAGAAGTAAGCACCAGCCTGTATGCTTTCAATAAATATTCACAAAAGTTACAATTAGCTTAAGTTCCAGGATTTAGTAGAAATGTAGACGTTAAAGAAGATTTCTTTGTTGTATGTATATATGCTCACCTACACAGTTTTGTAATAACTTTAATTATACTAAAGTTTTTGAGAACAAAAATCATGATTAGTACCTTAGTTTTACTCAACTTTTTAGAAAACTGCTATGGACGACAAATATTTGATAAATATTGCTATTAATTTGCTTAATAATGATGAAAAGGAAATATTCAGTTTCAGAAAACAAGGTACTTTCCAAAGGAACAAGTTTCCTGCATATTAAAATTTCTTCCTTAGATGTGATTTTTGTTTAAATAATTAAAACCAGAGATATTTTTGATAAAAGATTCTTGAATGGTATTTCAAGAAAATTGAAAGAATAAAAACAGGGTATTAAAATCAAAACATGTTCAGAAAGGTTCATTTAACCTTGCACAATTTTTGCCATTTTCTAAAATTCTACATTTTACAAATTAAGAAAAATACTAATAATAAATTTTGATGTGATAAAATTAATAATATGAATATTGCTTTACATAAAAAATCACAATTTTTTAACAAATATAACCTTTGAAACTCCTTTGACAAAACATTTTTTACCTTAATTATTGACTTTGGGACTATACAATGTATTTTTATTTGAATTATTGCTTGCTTTGCAGCCTATTAACCTTTCATGTTTCTTACCTTTATTAAAACTCAGACAGAAATATTAATTTACAAACTTAAATTGTTTTAATACAGATAACAAATGCATTAACTAAGAATAAATTCAGGATGTTTAAGCATATGTATAAAACACAGACTGAACTCTAATGCAAGCTTAAACATCAATTTTTCTATAATTACCGATTCTACTTCTCACATCTAAAAACATTTTGTGGAATCACCATGACAGATTTTAAAAATAATCTGGTTAATAAAAGCACTTTAAGTATATTGACTTTAACTTTGTGTACTCTTTTGAAAGTTTCAGATGTTTTACAGAAAGAAAGACCCTTTTGTCAGTCACATAAACACTGTTTCTAGCTTTTAAAGCTTTCTATAAATAATGCCACCGCTTTTATTTTATAATCTATTAGCACAAGAAAATCATGCAAATATGCCTGTGACTAAAACTTAAATCGTAGCACTCAGAGAAACTCAAATTCATTCTATTTTTGGCAAAGCTATTCTGTAAAAAAAGTTCTTTCAAAACCCACAAAATAGGTTTTCAAAATAATTGTGCTTAATCTTGTTTTTCTGTCATTTGGCATAGTAGTATACATATTCTTTGGCACTTAAAATAAAATGTTAACAGTGATATTTTAAAAAATAAACACATTACATTCTCACCCATTTAAGGATGCCTTACAAAAGCCCAAACTTTCTTGAGAGTTGTGGATGTGTTTGTGGTAATGACGTATTGTAGTACCATCAGCATAGAATAGAAGTTAATGCCACAAGGAACAACTCAAATCATTAGGCTGCTCTGATTCTTTTATACTATGAAAGCTGAGTTTTAAGCTGTACATTATTCTTTAAAATTCACTTTACTAGTTTACATTAATTCTGTTTTTAATAGAGTGATGAGAACATGGGAATTTTTCCATAACAATGTTGCTAACTATCAGCTCTCAGATTGACTACAGCATAAATAGACATAATCAGTGTTTAACTCGTGCTATTTTGCCTGTAGTCAGAAGAGAGGAAGACTGTGTGGGAAATAAAGTAAGCATGTGGACTTCACTGCACCTAGTTCCTTCTGGTTTTTTGTTTGTTTGTTTGTTTGTTTGTTTGTTTGTTCATTTTGTTTTGTTTTTGTTAATAATGATGTCACCTATGCTGCAGACCAGAGGATATCTAGACTATACAAAGCACTACAAAAATAAATAAATAAATAATAGACTCACAAAAATTAATGGCCTACTTGTGAAAACTGGGCAATTGAAATGAAGAGATAGATCTCATAACAAGTACAAATAGCCAATAGTTGCATAAAAATTTTTCAGCGTCGTTACCAAATAGAGAACAACACTGATGTGCTATTGTACTCTGAGGACAATGCCTATTATAAAGAACTCAAAAAAAAAAAAAAAACTTAGATGCTGACAAAATGTGGACGTGAAGGAATGCTCCTACATTGCTTCATGGGATTGTAAACTGATACAATCTTTATGGAAATCATTATGGAGATTCACAAAAAGTAAATTTATTTCTCTTCCATTTGAGCCATCTCCACCTCTTCTATCTTTTCAGAAGAGTTAAATGCACCACATAAAACATATAAAATATGCTTACCCACATTTGTAGCAGCACAGCTTCTAGGAACTAAGTCACGGGAGATACCAAAATGCCCATCAGCAGATCAGCAGATAAAGAAACTAATAAATATACACAATTGAGTACCCTTCTGCCCAAAAGACAGATAAGCTTGAGACCTTTGTAGGAACAGAAATGCGACTTAAGACCACTAGGCTTCATGAGGTGACTGAGACCCAGACATCAAATATCACATGTTCTCTCTAACATGATATACTCAAAGTACAAATAAATAATAGAACCAAACAGTAGGAAGGAGAAGACGAATTTATAGAAAACAAAAGAGAACGTGGGAGGGGGTGAGAGTGTAGGAAGGAACAAGGGGAATTGCAAGTGTGTGTGTGTGCCCCGATTCCTCAAGTTTAATGTAGCTACTATGTATCATAGGTGAAGAATAATATAAATGGTTTAATACTACTCAATGACGCCATTCCTGATTACAATTCTTCAGCAAGTGTACAGTATTTTTTCAAAACTGGTTGGAGTTATCTTGCTTTTTCTATGTCAGATGAGAAAAAGTGACAAAAACGTAGTGGTATTATGTATTGTGAGAAGAAATTTAATGAGAAATGACAGACGAGAAAATGTAAGTCACTCTAAATTCACTGTTAAAGATATACAATCAAGAATGCTCTCACATTTATATTATAATAACTTGTAAGATTCCATTAAATTAGCTTTGCTATTGTAATCTCTCTTAAGTCTCCCTTCACTTTAATTACAGTTCCTTTATTAAGTCACCCATTATTTTCTCTCAATTTAATAAGCTGTAATGTTTAATACTTTTAATATTTTTTCTAATTTATCTTTCTAATAATTTATCATTTCCCATCTTTTTCTATATTTAATTGATCAAAAATATCATTTTATTTTTTGTAAGCATTAACAAATTACCTTGATAGACATATTAAAATGGCACTTCATTAATTTATTTTTCAAAAACATCCACAACATAGATTCCGTGGAGTTTCATAGAGTCCCTTCACAAATCACAATGTGCTAATCACAGACTATGCGTACGAGCTGTGCTTGGATTTTATGGGTGTAGCTTAATGGTAAAGAACATGGCACACAAATGACCCACATTTATAAATATTTGTATATATGTTTGTACACACACACACACACACACACACACACACACACACACACACATATATTGAATGACTAATTTCTAAACTTTTTCATCAGTCATTCTAAAACTTATTGACTATTGATTATAAAATTAAATGATTGCTGAGAATTTTTCAAGGCTCTTAAAGAGGAGCCTTTATAAATTCATAATGACCTGCATATGTTATTACTTTTAATGTTTTAGCGATTGCTGCTCATACTTTATTCAGAAACGATGTGCTTTCTCTACTGGTTCAATTAGAATCATGTTCATAGGAAAATACAATCATGTTTTTCACCTCTGAAAGATGATAATAAAGTTTCCTTTTCTCACTCTAGTTTAGAGCTACATCACCATTTCTCACTGAACGACTGATTATTAATCTTTCAAGAGAGAAACATTTCAAAGTGCATGTGTCTGCAGAAGACTAGTGTATATAGATTTTGTGGGTAATAAGGTTTTTAAATGTATTATCAATACTTTAATATTTTGCATTCAGTAAATTAAAATTAATATAGTATAATAAATGAAAATTTAAAGTCAATTTCTGCCACAATTCAGCACATTCCCAATGTAATGTTTATTTCCCTTTTTAGATTTCTATTTATTTAAAGGTAAGAGAAAAATTAAATTATTAATGTGGAAATATTTTGAATTATGCACTCATTATCACTTTCCATGAAATTAATTACTAAACCATGAGGCATCTATGAAATCTCTCAATTTATCCATATTAAGGATGCGGTTTTCATATATATATATATTCGTGTCCCTTCCATGGGCCTTGTTTTCAAGTCTCTCCATTCTCCATTGCTGTTTGATATCACTAACTGACCGTTGCCTGTTACCAACACAGTGCACTGATGATTGCTTTGTAGAATCAGTGGCTTTGTTTTGGAGAACTCCCAGTTTTAGTTCTCACCAATTTAACATTGCATATTTGCCTTCTAGCATATTTTCTCAGACACTTCTCTCTTCATGTTGCTTTTGCTGAGCTTTAGAGAAATAATTGAATAGTTAGGCAATATTTTGAACAACTGGCAGAATGTTTCTCATAATATTAAAAAAAATGGCTATGCTATATGAGTATAAATCTTAATTCCCTAATAATCACCCTAAACACAAAATACTAGCTACAGTAGGTACAAATATTTGCTTAGGAGTGTTTTCTTGTAGACAGATGACTTAAAATCAACTGTAGAAGTCAAGTTTTCCAGAGGAAGTCTGTAATCTCAGAACTATGTGAGGCTGAGCCAGGATGATCCAGAGTTCTAGTCTAGCCAGGGCAACTTAGTGATTTTGGAAGAATCTATCGCAAAATAAAAACATAAAATAAATAGCTAAGTGATGAATTGAACGAATGGCATAGCAGTTGGAGCACTTGCCTAGCAAACACAAGACCGGCACAACATATAGTTCATTTCCCCAGCACTACATAAAGCAGAGTGTGGTGGTGCATGCCTGTAATGCCAGCACTTGAGAGGCTGAGGCAGGAGAATTTCCATGAGTCCAAGGGTGTCTAGGCTACATAGTGAGTTCAGGACCAGCCTGGAATATGAAGCAAGACCCTGTGTCAGAAAGAGAGAGAGAGAGAGAGAGAGAGAGAGAGAGAGAGAGAGAGAGAGAGAGAGAGAGAGAGAGTAAAGAATATAACTATGAAGGCACCAGGTACAATCCTAGTATCAAAAAGAGGGCTTATTTTTAGAAATTAATATACTAACCTAATTAAATTCAAAAGAAAACCTGACAGATTATACATATTCTATTCTGTTCCAAGTTTCAAAAAATATAATTCTACATTTTTATAAGAAATTGTAAATTATTTGGATAGAACTACAATAATACATTGTAAATATTTGTAAATTAACAATAAACTACACCGAGTTAAATTTGTATTCAAGCTGTCTTTGCTTATAATTAATTGGCCGCAATGTTTAGATTTCAGCTTGCCAGTAATTGGCAGAAGAAGAAATAGAGGCTCGCAGTCTGCATATTCTGGAATCTAAATTTCTGGACTCTATTTTTACAGAATTCATTAACTGTGTTCCCGGATTGTGTTGGATAACAGCATTTCAGGATCTGTTTCACGTAAGATGTATGTTCGTATCTGTACCATTCTCTTAAGTTGAAAACTGTATTTCTCTCATTATATGACTTGCATGACTGCTCATGAAAGGTTGGTTCTCTGTCTAACAAGCATAGATTTCCTTCTGGGTCATATTTACATAGTAGATGTCAATAAAATCATGTCATTATAAGCTATCATTCTTCTTTGATTTTTTGTCTTTGTTTTCAATAATATTTTAAATTCGTGTTATGTACAATTAATTAAATCTAGGAGAAAGTCTTCAAGATTAAATTTGAAATAGGGCTTTGATTTTTTGAAGATATTGTCTTAAAGTGATTCATCTGAACTTTTTAAGAAAAAGGAATAAAGCAGCACTGCAAATTGTTAGCATTAGATAAACAGATACACAATTGATTTCTGGAAAATGAATATATTAAACAGAATATGATAAAACTGAAAAGCAAATATAAAAAAATTAGAAATATGTTTTTATTAAGCACAATTGATAGCACTACTCTAATTTTTAATATGTTACTAGTTTTTGTTTGGTTATCTTTCTAGTAGGTAGATTTTCTTTAATTTTAAAATAAATTTAAAAATGTATTATTTTTATTTTGTGTGGTGGGTACGCGGGGGTGTATATATTTTGATTATTTGTGAAGCAGGTTCTTGTTCTGCAGTCCAGGGTGGTGTTGAATTCAATATGTAGCCCACACTAGCCCTGAAATCAAGGCAACCTTCCTACCTCAGCCTCCAGAGTGGTAGATTTATAGGCTTGTGCCACCACCCCTGGTTTATATAATGCTGGATGATTGAACTCAGGGCCTTGTTCTTTCTAAGCAAGTACTTTAATCACTGAGTTGCGCCCCCAAACACAAATTTATGCTCCCAAAAATTTACTTTTGTAAAATTTATTTATGCAGTTTTTATTTTTGTTTGTTGATCATTTGATTGATTGGTTGATTGATTAATATTTGAGGTACTGAGAATTAAACCAAAGGCCTTCATGCTGGGATGTATCTCCAGACTTCTTTTCTTTACTTTATTTGTTCTTTTTTAATAGAAATACTTGTAAATTTGATAAATTGCCTCAGAAGACTTAAACTTGGGGTCCTACAGCGTCAGCTTCCCAAAAACCTGCAGTTACAGGCATGGGCCACCACATTCAGTTTAAACATGGAATTTATTAAAATAAGTATTTGCAGATATAACTTATCTTTCAAAGACTATTTTAGAAATGAGGACACCAAAGCATAGAAAATGGAAACATTGTTCTCCACATGATGCTCACAGGGCACGTGACTAGGACAGATGTTCATTTTAAATATGTGATTCCATACAAACACGAGACGAGACATGCATAGAAAAGTGCATGATTTTCTATCATGTACTATTCCTATTCTATGTTATCCTATGTTGCCCTCAAGTGTTTGATCTATAAAACATGCATCTTAGTTTGACACTTTTTAATCTGGGACAAGAAGTCTGAGATTAAACTTTTTTTTTTTGTGGTTTATTTTGGTTGTTGGCCTTTTTCTGCTTTGTTTCCGTAGAAACAAGTATCATATTCCGTGAGAAAGAGATTTTTATACTAACATACACAAAGCGGGTAAAATAATCGTTCATCTTTGTGAGAACCTTGATAGTTCTTGTATTTTCGCACTGAACAAAACACGTGACAAAGAACTGCAGACAGGCTCTACCTGGTAGCGGCAACACAGAACAGAAATGTGAGATAATAAAATGCCACCAACTCCCTGAAAATAGCTTTTGTCAATGATTTTATTATTTTTAATATTTCCCATATAAGCCACTCTTGAGAAAAAAAACAACCCAAATATCAACAATTATCCATATTGTCTCATTAGAGAGTAACGTTCATTCTTACTGAACAGCTTCTATGAAATCTGAACAAAAATTATTACAATAAACATTTACGTTTTTAGAAAGAAAATTGATGTTGGAAATATATTAATGAAAATTAGCTTGCATATCCACCATTTTTAAATTTTAATTTCGTATTGATTTCTTAATAGTCTTCAAATTTAATCTTACCATTTCAGTATTTATATTTTGTGTAATAATATGATTATTAAGCACTGGATATTCTTGTTCTTAATTTAAAATAGAGTATATTATTTTCAAAAGACACCACTATTATATCTCTTTAGATGCGAAAATGAAATCTTGAGTTTTTGTTGTTAAATGGAAGGAGGACATGTCTCTCAATCCCAGACTCAAATTAGTATGTAACAGCAGGCATCCTTGCTGTCATTCTGTGAAGAAGGATCAGTGGGCTATCCACAACACAGTTTCCTGTCTTCCCTGGTTCGGAGAATTAAAAAAAAAAAAAAAAAAAAAGTCCTGAAGAAGCACATCACAATGATTCTGCCCCGGGCTATTCTGCAGTTGCTAGTTAAGGAACAGAGAGCCAATGTTTTCATTTGCTTTTTATAAAGTTTACATCATCTCTCACAACGTAAATGACATATTGGACCATAATCATAAAAATAGGAAATCAACTAATAAGAACACAGTTAGGGCCATCACACATTTGCTAATGTTGCTAATCTACAACCATCAAAAATATATATCGCTTGAAACAACAGACAAAGGCCACAAACTATTTTTCTCTGGTATATCTGCTAGAATTTAAAGCACTCCAGGTAGTCTACTTATACTTTTGAGTAGTAACTGCAGTATAATTCAGCATTAAAAAGAAACAAAATGAATTTATTAAAAAGTAAAAACTGTATGTAGCTACAATGTCCCAAATATCGCTAATGACATTTGGAATTATCCATGAAGAACAAACTAAATTCCTGCTTTAAAGATGGGATCATTTTAGTATTTATTATTTATTTCATTATTTTAATATATATATATATATAGCTTTTTCTCTCCAGGTAATGAATAATTTCAAAGAACTAATGGAAAATTAGTAATTCCAAATTAGTACTCATATGTTTTTAGCTTAATGCTCTAGAACACATATGTAAAAACTTTTCCAGTTTTTTTGCATATATAGTTATTTGCCTCACACATAACAAATTTTTCTTTAAATACAATGCATAGCATGTCATTAAATAATCATCTTATTTCTTGTATCAAAATAATTCATTCACAATATGTAAAAATGTGAATTTATCTCATTCAACCAAGATTAGTTGATTTGACAATGCTAGGCTCTCGATAGTACTTAGCTGGGCAAATGAGTAATTGCATATTATTTTCAAATGAAGTGTGTATTTAATCAGCATATAGGATATAATGCTTCCTAATATTCTTGAGATAAATGTATTCCAGTGCATGGCAAATGCACTTTAAAAAAAAATCTACTTTATCTATAATACAGTATTTTGATAATAATTTTGTTATTTACTTTAAATCTATTTATAAGTAAAATAGTGTTATTTTGTGGAAAAAGCATTGAAATTCCTAGTAGAACCACTACATTTCTATCCTTTATGGTGCCTAAGAGAAATTAACAACTTAAACATTGGCACAGGTGTTTTTTTTCTTTTGATAATATATAGTATGTATTGCCTAATCAGGAGACTGCTTTGCTATTATTTTCGTGTTTACTTTTAAGCAATCAGAATATGAACTAATCAAAATTCTCATTCACAGCTAGTCCTCATTCATTCATTGTCTGGTGGTAGTGCAAAATAGTACAGCCAATTTAAAAAGGAACTTGACATGTTCATATTTAAACAATCATATCCCCTATAATCCTGACATAAGGGTCCTTGGATTTATCCAGCTGAATTGAAATCCTATACTCACAGAATCACTGCACTGCACAGAATGACTTATCTTTGTTCCTGATTGTCCAAGTCTGGAGATAATATAAAAACAAGAATGAAATGTATCGTAAACCATGGATTTGGGTTGATAATTATGTATCAGTGCTGGTTCCTGAATTATAGTACATCCCCAGAAGGGTGATGCTGAGGAAGGCCGGGTTTGAGAACATATGTAACAACCGTGCCTCGGCTCAATTTTCCTGTGGTCATAAAACTAAAACTAGTCCTAAAGTGAAACCTATTAATTTTGTAATTTTGTAAAAGTCTATTTTTAAAGAATAGAAGTATAATGCAATCATTACATAAAATTAAATAGAATCATTTTGTTGTTTTTAAAAACATAGTTTTCTTTTTCTAGAAAATATGTTAGCAAATGTAAGAAGAATTTTGCTAACATAAAAAGATAAGACACTTTTTTCATACAAATCTTAGCTAAAATCACATTTTGGGAAAATGTAAACGTTTTTGTGGCATATGGCCTATGAGCGCGCTGTTGCGGGAGAATGCTCCCAGGTTTCTTGTATTTCCGCATGTGATGTGGGTAAGAGCCATTGGTAGTTGTAGCTGCAATCTTTCCAAGTACATGTAGAGACTAACCCTTGCTAAAGGATGCAAACTCTTACATCAGGGCAAAGTAAAGTGAGGTTTCTGGAAAAAATAATGGAAATTTGTGTCTTTTTCTTAGAGCAAGGTCAAGAAAGAACATTAGCAAACTCTTCGTAATATGCTCCCTAGCTGAAGGGAAAACAGGTTTTCTGATCAGGCTCTTAGTTGATGGTTAATCACAAAGGAGATTGCACAGCACAAACGTGACCCAATCTTCTGTATTTTCAAGAGTGACTTAGGTTTTTCCTAAGCTAAGATACTATTTGCTGGTCATAAGGAGTTAAGCAACCATAAATTCTATGACTGTAAGGAAATAAATTCTTCAACAAAATCTTGACTTTCAGATGAGACAAGAGCCCAAGACAATCACTTTATTTCAGCCTTTTGGCTTTTCAGGTGTTGAAGCACAGATCCAGCTAACTATAGTTAAGTCATTGCCTTTGGAAACTATAGAACAATAAATTATACTAAATCTAGGTATGGTGACACCGGACTGTAATCCCATCAAGTGGGAGGCTGAGACAGGAGGATTATAGTGAGTTCAGCCTCAGCCTGGGCTTCGTAGTCAGTTCAGGACCAGCCTGGGTTACATAGTGAGACCCTGCCTCAAAAAAAGTGTTTTAAGCTATTAACTTTTTAATGTTTTCCTATTAAACAGTGAACAGTAAGTGATATTTTTGAATAGTTAAAGAACTTGCATGCTTCTGGCTAGTTTTTTCAATACCCCAGAGGAATGTTTAATACATTATATCTTCCATGTCAGTCTTCTTTACTTCTGCCTCTTAAGAGTTTAGATTATGGGAAAAACAAGTGGAAAATTTTAGAAAATAGCTATAATAGTAGTTTTATTAAAAATTGTGTTCAATATACAAAATTGCATTACTGGGTATCTAGAATTATTTATGTCACCTGAACCTCCATTTTTCTTTTCCTTTTCCCAAAACTAGATTTGATGAATTATTCCTTTAAAATATCTTATCATGAACCTACATAGATTCTCTAGCATCCATAACATTGGCCAGTAACAAGGTTCCTTTCTTAATCTCCATTGCATGTTTGAAAATTTACTTCTCACAATGCTACTCTGACTTTTCACTCCCAGCCTTTCGTCTTAATGACTGTACAAGGTGCTCTCTGTTGAGTCAGACCACTGGCCTAATATGGAAAACCTGTCTCCAGTAAGAGACTCATATATATATATATATATATATATATATATATATATATATATATATATATAGTTTTTCTTAAAATGTTTTGCATTGTAGATACTATTTACTGTTTTAGTTCTTTTTTCCAAGTTTCGATAGAGTTTACATTTGCTTCTTTGAGCACTCAAGTGTTCACATTCCCCATATGAATATTCTAGCTTATCCATCCTAATTCTACTTTATTTATTCAAGACACTGTGTTATGTACTTCCAGAGAAACTGCACAAATAACCCCTCCAATAGTTGAAATCTCTAATGGTACCAGCCTTTTAATTTACTCAGAAACGTTTTCTAAATATTCATAATCTCAAAAAATTTTCCATAGTTGAAACAAAATTTCAGGCTTGAGTGAAAGAAGTTAATAGCATATTGTAAACTTTTATTAAAAACAAATATAGTTCATTGGAATATTATCATTGTTGGTAGGTTAGAATTTTATTCTTAATTTTATCATGAAGTATGTTAACTATGACATTTGGCCAAATAAAATTATTTTGCTAAGAGATCACATTACCACTACACTCATGCCATATTTGAATACTTCACATTTTTATTTGTAATATCATACCTACTGAATATGATTAATGGTTTACTTTTATTAATGTTATTTTCTAAAAGCCACAGACTAATGACTTCATTAAGTAGAAACACTTAAACACAGCAATGAGGAGTTTCTCTTACTAGCACACAGGTTGTACATATTGCAAAGGTGAAATATGATTTTTTGACTTTCATAATATTGCCCACTGTCTTAGGATAGTTTTGCTAAATTGAGAAAATTTAGAAATATTGAATATATTCTAAATTAAAATTAAATGAAATATCTGAAAGTAAAGTTTGCACAGATATTTCAGCCAAGATACAAATATATTTCTGAAAAATAATGACACAGTTATAGAATTCAAAATGTTAAAGTCCACTTTACTTTCATCCTGCTTTATTAAACTCTAGGGAATAATTGCATCTGTGTGACTGTATGGTATTCCTAAAGCCTACTTGAGAAAATCTACTATTAATTGAAAGAAATAGGTTAATATCTGGACACACTAAATGTTCCTGGAATTCTCTCTTTCTCTTTCTCTCTCCACTTCTCTCTCTCTCTCTCTCTCTCTCTCTCTCTCTCTCTCTCTCTCTCGTCAATCTATCCATTTTTCTATATAGGTGTATGTGTGTATTTATGTTGTATAAACATATATATGTGTATATATAGACATATTTTGGTGTAGAAGGTAATTAAAACTAACAAGAACATACTTAAAAGTAATACCCAATATATACTTAATATATGGTAACATGGGAATATACACACCCACATACTGGACATGCATCTAGTATTATATGTATCAAAATTGTGTAGTGTTTGTTGAACAATTACTACATATCACTCTATAATTCTTCCTATGGCATGAAACAACAATACATGAACTGAGTTATTTCATAGTTAATGTTTAAAAGTAAGAAGTATATACATTTTCTCCAAACCAGATGAAAGACAGGAATATTGTTAGAGTTAGCATGTATTAACAAACATAAACACTGAATTTGAGGTTTCTTCTACATCTGCTGCTACCACAACTCCTTCTGCTGCAATAGTCATGTCTCACTAACATTTGTATTATGTCATCATACATTTTCTGTACGATATGCACTTATTGTGAACAGTAAGCTGATCATGTATGTAGTGAAGTAGATGCTGTGTCATCAGTCTTTTTTTGATAAGATTAAAACTGTGAGTTTAATTAGCTTGTACAATGTCCATGAGCAAAGAGGGTCACAGCAAAGTTAGAGGTTGTAAAGCAGAACATTATCTGTATATATGCAAAATTTAGAAAGGTATTTAGCATTGAACACTTTGAGAAATTAAAGTAAAAAAGTATGACTTAAGCTCCATGAATATATATGCATATATATAAGGTATAATATGATTAATAATAAATAATAATTAACCACAAATATGTTGTTGGTAAATGAAAATATGACAGTCTCAGATTCTAAAAAAAGTTCTTTAAAAATAATTACATTAGTGATTTTATCACTGGGAAGTAGACACATTTTTGCACAGTAGATACAGACTGATGGTAAAAAAAATGAAAGAAAAAGAAAAGAGGAAAAATTTCAGGAGAAATATGTTACTTAGTCTAAATTTGTGTTAAGAAAAATGAATTTGGCAAAGAATGAAAGTTAGGTCTAAAGTTTTTAAATAAAATTCACTTCGTGTTTGCTGCAATTTTTAAAAAAAATATGTAGTCAAATAGAGAAAATGATTCAAATAAGATGATCAATATCATAGTTTCCATGATATTTGTGAAGAAAATCTGTGAAAAACACTGGAATTTGATGTAACTGGTTTTTTTGTTTGTTTGTTTGTTTGTTTGCTTATTTTCTTGTAGGTCAGAAAATTTCTTCAAATTGGTGACAACCTCTCCAATGTTGCATAAGTCGGGTGACATAATTCAACAGAGAGACTTGAGAAACCAACAACATGAAATGAAAATACTACAACAATGAAACAAATCACAGACACCAGAAGAAACAGAGTTTCACGAATAAAAGGCCATGGAAGAATTGAGAAGGTTAATTACAGAAGGGAAGTAGCTGCTTAGGTTTGAAAACAATGTATTGAAAAAAAATTGTATTTTGAAAAAACATGTTATGAATTTAATATATGAATATCATGTTGAAAAATTATCCATGAATTAGTTAACTAGAAAATCAAAACTTAAATGTCAAAATGAAAACAATTCCAAATACACAAATATTCGGGTTGACGATAGAAGGTGATAGAAATGTAACAAATACATAGCCATAAAAACAAATTGATGAATAAATTTTGGCAAAAAATTTCTCTGTAGCCCAGAGTGGTCCTGAACTCACTACAGAGCCTACGCTAGCTTTGGACTCAGAGGAATCCTCTTGTCTCAGCCTCCTGAATATTGGAAATACAGATGCGCACCACCACACCTACCTGGTTTTATGTGGTACTGGGGAACTGAACTCAGGGCTTCATGCTTGCAAGGCAAATTCCATTCCTCCAGCCCCATTTCAAGAAAAAAAGATCTAATGTAAAGAATGTCTCATACACTTTCCTGAAAATAAAATGCACGTGCTTTTAAAAATGAATTCGCAATACCTAACACTTTTGTGAAAGAACACATACCCTAAAGGGAAATTGAATTGAGCTCCTAAAATCGCATGCACACTTTCTTTAAGAAATGTAAACTGCAATGTTTATAGTCAATCGCATCGCCAAAATTATACAGATAGGCAACAACAGTTAAAAAGAGAGAGAGAGAGAGAGAGAGAGAGAGAGAGAGAGAGAGAGAGAGAGAGACACTCAGAACAAATTGTAGAAATTCAGCAATGAGATCGGATGCACCATCATGGCATATTCTCACAAGCATAATGTTGAATGATATAATTCAGTACAAAAAGAAGTCACGCAATATGGTTTAGTTTAAATAGAATTTCAAAAACAAGTTACAGAGCGAGGTAGAGACTTTGCCATCCATGCATGAGGCTCTGAGTTCAATCCTTAACACAACAATAACAAGAAAGCAAGCACAGTATCTAACTAGATTGTTTACAAATAATTTATTACATACTAAGTCTACAAAGATCGTCATAAGTGCTGCCATAAAATTTAAAGAAGGAGAAAAGTATCAAGGAACGATTTTGAAAGTGCTAGCTAAAGAAATGTAAGTCCCTTCTACCAAATGCCTGTACATTTGCTTTAATACTATTTTTAAATATATGCCAATAGAGTGAATTTATTTAGAAAAATGCACATGCTTTCCTACATAAGTCAATATAAAATTATTCTGAGGAATTATAAGGACAAATGGATACCTAGACATATATACCAGATAAAAAAGTGGAATTTTATTTTTTACAAAAAGATAAACTGTTTAAAATATACAAAAATATTCTTTTAATGAAGCAAATCATATAAATAACAAAACCATGAATCCAAAATTGCTATAATTAGAATACATTGAAAAAAGGAGTGGCCTAAATTTGAATTTTGCTACTCCTAAATTGATTATGTGGATGATATGAATATACATTTACACACTCAAATGAATATTTTTCCGTGTTTTTCATGTACTCTAGATTTCCCCTCAAACAGATGGTGTCTCGGCTTTTTGTTTCTCATTAGACTTTGCCTTCTGCAGTGATTTGCTGAGGATGTTTTACCTAACCTCTATCAGTCACCAGACCGGCGCTCAGGCCCCGTGCTCCTGAGAATTCTATTCCTGTCCTCCTGGGGCCGAGCCAGTCTTTTGAGTGGCTTCTCTTCTGCACTTTTTTTTTCCATCTTTATGTTGCTGATATTTCCAAATAACTACCACCCCCCAAAAAATGTATATTGAAGGAAAATACCACTCAGTATTTCAATATCTATGGCAATATTTTTTTTTCTTTCTCTATTATTCTTAGGAAAAAAAAATAAAACTTCTAAGGGTGTCATTGCAGTCTTGCAAAAATGTTCTCTCGGCTACTTGAAGATGTTTGCTCAGCATTTCTGGTTCAAAGTGTTGAAAATAAAAGTTGCTGATGAGCTTTCTATATTTTAAAGGCAATAGACTTATTTGCAGCTAATCTAAGGTGTGATATTATAAAACAGCATATATTAAATGTTTATTCTGGAAGCTTTTTCTTTACTTACTTTTTACTTGTACATCTACCATAGAAAGAGCAGGCATACTGGAATCTGAAAGTACCAGAGCCATTTCTCCAGGGCTTTGCTTCTTGTTGTTTTTTGAGTTGTTGATGCTTCTATTGTTCAATGTGCGTTCTTCCTATTTAGTCCTTTTCTAGGATTTCCTAATCGCTTTTTTTGTGGTTGTTTCGGTGCTTTTCAACTAATTCTGGACTATTTTTATCTTTTGAATGAAGTATGACATGGGACTTGGAACTCACACTCTTGGTGCCTTTTCATAGATTTTGAATAAGATCCTTGTTTTGCGTCAATTTTTATTCTCTTGGCTTTTTAATCCTTTATCAGTACCTAGTTTTATTTCATTTTCTACTACAAACTCATGGTCATATTTTTTTTCTGTACCTTTTTGTGTTCATTGACATCTTTCAATTGCTTTTCCTATTTCTACAAATGTTTTGAAATCCACTGGATGCTTAAGAGCATTCCATTTTCCTTTATTATATTTAATTTCATTTCATATTTAGTTTATAATCTTTGATGGATGTATGGAAATTAAAATCAGTTTTTTTTAAAAAATAAAAGTATTACTTTGACATAGAAATTGCAAGTACATTTCAAACAGACAAGAAATATTTGAGTGTCACGTTTTGTTTTTAGTAAATTTCCTCTCCACATTTCTTATATTCCATGGATTTTAAAAATACTCTATCAAATTGCAAATTATCTGGAAATATTTGGGTCTCGTTTGGTAAAATTTTGAAGATAAATATTTTGAAGATAATTTGATTTAATCTGTATATATCAGAGCACCAACATTTTGTATTCCTATGAGTAAAGCAAATGTCTGTTTTTATTCATATAACTATTTTTATTCACATATATCTGAAATTTGAACACAGATTATCAAAGCAGAAAATACTGGCACATTTTAGGTTTGAGAACACTGTGGGGATAGTGCCTTGATGCTGTTATCATTCATTTTTTTCAGATACAGAAAACATATTATGGTATGGCCTTGTGGAAAATATAAACACCTTAGGCTATTACGTTTACTATATTCTCAGAAGAAACATATATAACAAATGTATAATATAATGGTATATAAATAAGAATCACTATTTTTACTTTGTATCATGACAATAGCAAGAGTATTTCAAATAGCTGGACAAATGAATTATTATTAGATGGGTGCCTTTGCTAGAGTCAAGGTTCCTAGGGAGCAGGTTAGATTGCATAACCATAGATTGCTCAGATAACATGAAATCTGCTAAAAGAGCAAAGACTAAGGACTTTCAGGTATCCCTCAAGGTGATCAGCAACAATATTTCTGTGATTATTTTGAATAGTGTCCTGTTCTTTTGATAACATTTTGAATAATTTCAATTTTGTCATTTCTATAGATCAGTCTTTTATGTGTACATAGGAATGTGAAAATTAAGGAATACAATAAAAAATACAAAAAGAAAAAAATACACAAAAACACAAGTATTTGCTAATTTTGTTGCTGTTGTTATTACATGAGTTATGTAAGATTTTCTGTAACATCTTAATACGGGAGCCAGACCCATCCGAGCGTATTCCAGGTATACGCCAGGAAGGTCTGAGCAATTGACATAATGTTTTCATTCCTAATTATCATCACGTCCCTAATTAGCCCTCTATGCTTTGGGTTTTGTTTTAGAAATGCATCAGTTGCTGCTATCGTGTGTGGCTTTCTCTCAATTTCTTCTAATTTGATGTGAATGTTTTTGTTTTTATACTCATTTATTTGACTACAAAGTCAATCGTACTGAACTTAATGTTTTTATACGCTTTTCTATTAATGTAATGAACCAAAATTATGTTTTATTACTTTATTAGAATGTGTTCTTAATATACATCATTTTATTTTAGCCATTTTATTTTAGCAGGTGTACTTAATGCCTATTTTTCTAAGTCTCCTCTTAACTTTCTCATATAATTTATATATATACTTCAAAAATTATTTGAGTGACAATTAAAAGGACCCCAGGTATTTTTAAATTTTCTTTAATAAATAGCACTTTATTTTAATTTCTTCTGGGAAACTTATTGACTTACAAGGTAGTATTCACATTGTTATAACCTAGTGATATACTGTGCAAACTAAAACAGTAACACATTTTTAAAGGCATTAGAGAGCCACATGATAGAAGGGAGGAATCGTAAGTAGAATCAGAGGCAGTAGAGGCAAGAATAGTTAAAAAATAAAGACTGTCAATACAATAACATCAATCCCAATGTGAAATGTACATGACATTTCATTTTAATACCTTAATTTCTAAAACTAAGGTATCAGATAACACTAATTCTTGGTTTGGGATAAAATAGACATCTTGTTGCACCAGCTTTTATGATTTTTTTTTTTAATTCTTTCTGAGTAGCAGCATGTGGGAAGCCGAGGCAGGAACATTACTACAACTTTGAGATCCTTCCGAGGCTGGTCTCTCTCAAAACGATCAAAGCTAATGGCTGGATACACATATCACTGCAAAGGTCCTGAGCTCAATCTCAAATAGAAGGAAAAAAATGGAAAAAAATGAAATTCTTTATAGCAAATAAGCTACTGCAAAAAAGCTAATATCAATTACCCAGAATGTATTTATAATTAAAGCTACAAGACTTTGAAACTCAAAACTCTACCTTATGATATTCATAACCATTTTTATATGTTTTGGTGTAACTAAAAACAGTAATTATTGTGTAGAGTTAGATATTTCAACCATTATTTTAGAAAAATCTAGGTCCCGTGTAGATTTTTAAAACCTCATATCTCATTTCAGATCTCTAGTCACCCTATTCTGAGAACTGCCTCTCCTACTCATCATGTTAGGCAAAAGTATAAATCAGATAAACGATACAAGTAATTTTACTGTACCCATTTCTTAGATTGCTCCTTTTATTTATGTAGAGTTTGTCACATAGTCATAAAACATAGTTTACCATCAACATGTATTTGATCGTGAACATGAAAACATTAGAATACAAATTGGGTTGTTGGGATAAACCTGAATTATCAGGAAGACATGAACAATGAATAATCTTTATTTTTGTCTCTCTCTGTCTTTTCAAGTTGATCAAGTAGAAAGATGGCATTTACACATTAGGATGTTAAATTTAGAAGATTCATCAAATAGCAAGAAACATCATAGAAAATAGGTGAAGCCTTTCCATTAAAGGTTTCAGATATGAAATACTCTATTCAGATATAAACTAAAACTAAAATAAAAGGATTTTTTAACTGAAAAAGCTAGGGAGTAATTAAAGGTAATTGGCAGGTTATTATTCTTAAAAGGTTCCTTTTTTCTGTTCTAAGAATACCAGGGAACAATGGCACAGATAAAAGCAATCTATAAATGGCCAGATAGTTCTTTTGTATAATAATACATCTCCCTATAAAAGATTGTTCAGACCTATAAAAATATAGAGTAGGTATATTTGCCTGACTAACCTTGCATCTGGGGTGAGCACACTGAAATAAAGTTGTGTCAAATTGTTAAACTCACAGTGCTATAAAATAATTTTAAATGTATGAGGGAATAAAAGGTAACATGATAATCTTGAGGGAAGCCAGTGGGCAAAATTTGACAGTAGATTCGTAGAAAACTACTTCACAGTTGAAATTGAAAGCTTAAAAAAATACTTCAAGAATTATCATTGACAGGTAAATGCTACTATCATCACTGATTCAATTTGGGAAGCCCTCTCTCTTGCCCTTTCTGTACCCAAATCCTGCATATTTTTTGTCTAGAAGCAAATCAATACAAACTTTCATTATGAAGCTATGTATTTGCTACTCTGTTCTTCAATGGACTCTTTGTACAGACTCACAGCCCACGTTAGGTCAATAGAGCAACTTGTTTCATATCTCAAAATAACCTCCCTCAGAGGTTTAACTTCATTAATCCAAATCTTAACCTAATTAAAACATATGACCTTCCAAACTTACCTCCTCCGAGACACATGTTCCTCTACGTTATCAGTTTGATATATCATTTAAAGATATGTTTGTTTGAGCCACTTACACTCTCTTAAACTTCGAGGACAGGATTGGTTTCTTCCACTGCTCTAAATATAAAAAAGTAGCCCTTGAGATAACCAGCCTTTCAAAAATTAGCATTGAATTTGTTAATGAATGATAAACACTGATTCTATTGATTCTTAAGTGGGTAATTTTATTTTAAAATTTAACTTGAGGTGAAGGATAATACATTAATATCAATGACTTTATGACATAAACATGGGATTCATTTTTTCATTTTCCAGATTTATGTAGGATTTCAGTGTGGGAAAATACAGCCAACTTCAATCTCAATATAGGTAGGTCCAAAAGCTGTAAATAATCTGCAGATAACTAATAAAAGGTCACCTACCATTTCGTATTTCACATATTTTTTCTAAATTTTATTCTTTATTATCAAAGTATAATAGAGATAATAATGAAGAAACTAATATAAGAGCTCTAAACAGATTAAATATGGCGTTTCCAGAATCTAATAATAATTACAAAAAGCAATTTAGATGTTGCTGAAAGAACTTGTAAATTTACATTCCTGATCTCCACTTTCTTTAATTTTTTGAGTTAACTTTTAAAAATCAGTAATTTTGAAGATCACAAAGTCCAGAAATATATTATTAATCTCACACTGGCTTTCCTGTAGATAATACCTTTGATGGGGGATCATAACGGGGGATCATAATGGCAGCCAATATTAATTTTTATGGAGTTGAAGACCACTAAGCCCAGCAGTACACGAACCTTGCACTCCTCTAACTTTCTGTCACCAGGAACTGGTTTCCTAGAAATACTTTTTTCACAGTGTGTGTGTGGGAGGGGGTGGTGCAGGGTGGCAAAGGTGATGTCAGGATGATCCAAGCATTTTTTATTTATCATGCACTTTATTTCTGTGATCATATGCTAATGTATAATGAAATAATTATATACCTCACCATAATGCAGAATCAACCTTGAGCTAGATGGTTCTACCTGGGGGTGATGGAGTCATTGCTAATGTAACTGTGTTTGTAGACAGCTCACAGTGCTAGCGTCACCACCTCACCTATATCTCAAACCACCATGCATTAGATACTCTTTAGGCATGTGCACCTGCATCCCTCACAGGCACAGAGTCCTTGCTCAAAAGGACATGACACAGCCACTTGTCCATTTGCCTCTTGTTTCTGGTTTGAAATATTTAAAAGAAAAATGATAAAAATAGTTGTGTGTGTGTGTTTATGACCATTGGACGGATTATGTCAATTTGAAAAAAAAATCACAAACAACCAGAATAGAGCTGACAAGTATATGTCAATGACTTGGGGGCAAGCAAATGAATGCAGAACACCCACCCCGGATGTGGGTGGCCGAATTGGCAGCTTGAAGGAAGTGAAAAGGAAGGAGGAAGCTTTTTCTGGGAAAGCTCTGCTCTTGGCTACTCAGGTAACCACTGCCGACTTCCGTGCACTCATAGCAGATCTCCATCATAGATTCGTTCTTGTCTCTGGTTTCACCACTGCTTTTTTAAAGGACGGTCCGCAGCGCGCTCTCCCTGGCTGTTCTGTAGTGTCAGACTCGTGCTCATCTGTCTCATGTCTGAGCAGCCGCTGAGATCTCCAGCTGTCATGCGCAGGCTGGCATTTTGGACTATTTCTCTGCTCAAACTTGTAAGCCCCCTAAATACATCCACTCTACTTATATCTTCTATTATGAGTTCTGCCTCTGTAAGAATCCTAATCAATACAGTATGCTCATATTATTATGTCTCAACCTTTATGTCTCTAAGAACTTATTGGTAAAGTTGTAACTGAGGTGCCCATCTCATAACATCGTAAGGAGCTAAGCTCCACCCCCTTCGATAGTTTACTTTTCATTCTATCAGAAGTGCATGCGAGTTCATAGTCTTTTGTATATTATAGCAATTAAATGTTGTCAATTCTGTGTCTGTCCTAATGCCTATTAATCTTTATTTAATTCTTCTTAAACTATGGACAGGGAGCTCAGGAGAACTTTTATCTCACTGCTTCTATTGTCAATCACTTCTACCGAAATTTTAATTAAAAGCCTTTTTTAATATTTCCAAATTGTGCACAAGTTCTTATCTTTCTATGAAGCTTTGAATTGTATTCCTCTATACTATTCATATTTCTTTTATTAGCTCTGAGTTTTGGATACTGGGTCTTCCATTTACTGAAATTCGTCCTTTCATATTTTTATTTCAAAATTTCTGACTTATAACTTTTGACAGGAATACTTCTGCTATTAGTCACAGCTTATTTCCATTAGATGGGAAGAAATAGTGGTAGGATCGCGTTCACTATTTTCTTGTATTCCAGTATTTTATTTCTTATTCCATTTCGTCTGGCCAGTCTGAGTTTCTGCTCTGCTAAAGTCCTAAGAATCAGCTTGTCAATGGCAGATAGCTTTACTCTATCAAACACAGGCCCTTCCTAACTTCTTACGTGGCAGGAAAGTAGCCTGTGTATCTTTTATCTCCACAATAGCTCCTTCCTCTCACTTTAGGACTTCTTTCTTCACCAGCTGTCCTTCTAGCCCTAAATAAAATAGGAATCACCACAATATCACCTACTTTAGGGACCTTTGCACACCAATTGTACCAACTATTTAACCTCTTTAAGAAGAAAAAATATTACTACAAAATCAATTCAAAATGATGAGAGGAAAAGCCTTGTAAATAAATTTTGAGCTCAGAATAAGACCAATCACTCTAAAATCAAGCATCTCACAAAAATAAGGATGATTATGAAACAATATCATTTGTACAGACAAACTTTAAGTTTTGGTTAGTAAATCAAGAGGCAAAAAACTTCAGAAAGCTGGTGACTGTACATTGTCCATTGACCGAATGCTAGGCTTTCAATTTTCATATTGTTCTTACATGAATAAACTCACAGCAGGGTTGTATTTCTTACTCTATGGGCAGGATGTGTTTTTGCTTTTCTTCTTACTCAGGTCATAACACAATGATGAGATGCAGGTCAATTGGTCTAAATGAATAATTAAGCAACCATGGGTCAGGGGAAAATTATTCACTAATATGTAGAAGGAGAAATGAGGCAGTTAAACTTCTGTACTTTTTAAAATGAGACATTTTACCCGTAAAGTTTGGTGTATAAATAAAATTTCTATGTGTCCAGTGATGCACAAATTCTTCCAAGGTTCCAAACTTCATCCCTTCTTGAAAGGAAATTTCTTAGAAGAGTGCTATTCCAGTCTTTCTGGAACCTAAGGATTTGGTCGACAAACTGTGTTTAGAAATGTAATTGTAAGTTTAGTTTTAGTGTCTGTTTAAATGTAGCAAGTGGACAAAAAACTGTATGGTTAATCTTCAAGAAAAGGGATAAGTTTAACATAAAGAACATTTGGAGATTCTTTTTGCACAAACATTTCGAAATATAGTGAGTTTAAATATTCTCATACTAGTTAAGACTTTTTCAAGGGATATCCTGCACAGTTTTAATTTTTAAATATCAATTGATGAGAACAAGGAAAATATAGCAAATCCTAAAATCACTTCAAATGGGGGAATAAGTACAATCTGAAGTCTTATTTATGATGAAAAATTCACCTATCTTCACTAGCCATGAACAATTAATAATAAATTATTAGTTGACAAAGAATATGAAAAAGCTACTAAGCATACACTCAATATTTAATAATTTGCAATTTAATAATTCAATGAATTAGAAAAGAATGGGACAAATTGGAAAGTAGAAGCAAAACTATACATATATGTAGTTTGTACATTTTGTATAAAAAAATTTAACAGGTTAAAAAAACTATGACCAAAAGAAACAAATGAAGCTATCTTACAGGATGTAAAGTTAATCTATAAAATGTCACATGTAAATATTAATTGAATATCTGTATTCTATAAACAGTTGACAATACATTTTAGATATAAATTCAATCTCATCAAAATGTACAATTCTTTTATTCTAAATGTTAAAACTTATTACAGAAAGAAGTTAAAAATTAAATAAATATAAAAACTACCATGTTTCCAAATTAGATGATTCAATATTATTAGATGTTAGTTTTTGGAGATTAATCTTTATATTCACTGCAATCTATCCTGCAATTTATAGGTTACAACTTTGTAGCAAATTCTAGTTAACTTAGAAAAAGGCAGAAAAAAAATACAGATAAAGTTAGAGATACACCAAAAGCTATAATGCAAACTAATTAAAAAAAAAAAGTCTAGCTGACTTAGTGGAGCAATTAACCTTTATCTCTATTGCTAAAAATGAATCTAATATTGTATAACGGTTGCTTATTTCCTCACTAAACACACAAAATATTCAATATTTTACTATAATCACAATTTTTTAGAAAGCTATACTCTAAAAATTTAAAGAGAGAATATAAAAAATAATTCTTGATCTATCTGACAGAAATAAAAACTTTGGTATGAGAATAAAATTAAATTGTAAACAAATTTATTGAAAACATAAAATTTCTTCAAATCAAATAGCAAATAGCGAGCTAAAAAACAAAAGCTAAGGGAAATTATTGACTATATGTGTGATAAATATTATGTATTAAGAACATGCAAACTATTTTGCTTTTGAGAAAGGTTCTCCCACGATAGCCCAGAAAAAGTATTTTTAAGACACAGTAACTACATAACAATTTATAGAAGAGATGTTTGACAACATAAAAGGAACAAGTGCCCTAAAAGAAAATGAGTTACTCATGAATATTACATGCAAAAATTAACAAGATTCTATTTAGTTACACTAAAAACATTCACATTAAAAGAAAAGAAAGCAACGATACAACCAACATTGGCAAATATGTGGGAAAGGTTACAGTCTTGTCACTTGGTAAGAGTGTTAAATGTTAAACCACTTTAGAAAATTACTAGTCTCCATAATAACATATTTCTACCATGTAGCACATTGATTTCCCACCTAGAAGTTTATTCAACAGAAATAGAATAGTATGTTTTCAGGAAACCTTGTTTGAGACGATATGTAAGGTCTGTTCGTAACAATTAATTCTGCAAACAAAATCAGCGACCACTACTGCGTGAGTAAATTCTGACATGTACAAAGATAACTCGAAATTAATATGCTAAAATAAATTACTCATCCAGGCAGATTTCTGGGGACACTTGAAATATCACACATATGAGTACACAACAACCTATAAAAATTGTAATTTTTGAAATTTCAAAAAGAATCGCGCTAAAAATTCTGAGGATATGCTTTGACTTGAAAGAGGATAGTAACTTGAACGCAGACAGGAATTCTTTCTAGATTGAGTGTTCATTATATCTCTCAATATGTCAACATGAATGAAGATGTGAGCTCATGATATATGTTAATAAGCACGAGCTATATCATAGTCGATTTTTTCCATTTAGTAATGTAATACTCTCAGAGGTAAAATGGTGCATATTTGTAGAATTAGTTTTTATGTTGTTGTTTTGGTTTGGTTTTGGCCTCAAACTCACAGTAATCCTCCAGCTCAGTCTCCCAAGTGCTGGGATTACAGGCACACACCGCCACACCCAGTTTATATAGTACCAGAAGGGAATCCAATTCAGGTTCTTACATTTGCTAGACGAGTGCTCCAAACCCTGAGATACCATCTCCAGGGCCAGTTGTCCATTTGCATGTAAAATATATAAGTGTATTGATCAATTTCTTTAATCATACCTGAGTTAAACATAGTCATTCAACATTAATGGGCCAAAAGTTTACAAAAGTAACTTTCATATCATTTTAAATGTTAAGTCCTATGGAAATAATGAACTTTTCATTGCTAGTACAGTGAAATTTCACTCTTTTCAATAGAAAAAAATAAAATGGCCTAGGTATAGGATTGTATTTTAGCTGAAATAAAATTGAACTGATCAAGATGAATTGTTTCTGTTCCTCAATTTAATGTTGCAAGAAAATAACATTCTGAGTAGGTTTTGTTTTTCTAGCACTCATACACTCATTGTTTTCCTTTTTTAAAACAGAGATTTATTGCCTGATATATTGTTTTGATTTCATTTAATTTTGAATACAATGTGACTCTGCTTTATTTGCAACAACATTTAAGACCAACTTTTTAAGCTATCCAGTTGATATATATCTCAGCATGTCAAATATAGATTTTCCCTCTGATAGAGATATAATGATGATAATAATAAATGATTGTGAAGCCTATTGAAAATATTTTTTCTATATTAGACAACTTAATGAAAATATATTAAATTGTGAATTCCTGTGGCTTTATCAGTGCCCGGAATCTATACATATGGACATTCATGAAAAACTACATATAAGTCATGTAACTACATAAGAAAACAAATACATGAGGCATTTTGAGGGACCTTAAGAATCCAAAGCATAACTGGGTACTTCAGAAGATTTGAGATAAAAATTGTTCTTACTGCTATTAAGGCGTCACAATATCTTTTCTTACAAAATAAGTTATAGTTTAACTGCAAACACAGACAAATTTAAAAGATAACGTCTGCATCTGCACAGATGTCAGTAGTATCTTTATCTCTAGTGGTTATTGTCTATTTATACTTGTGGAGGCTTTCTTGCAGACAACTTGGATTTATTAGATAGTCTGACATAATTAATAGCAGGTAAAGTGTAAATTGCTTAAAATTAATACCAAATTCATTGGTTGTTGAATGAGAATTATTTTAATGTCTCAAAATTCAAGGTTTTAAAGTCTCAAAAGAGTATGTGTTCCCTTTTAAAGCTGGTGTAAGATTGTGATGAC
Source organism: Ctenodactylus gundi (assembly GCA_004027205.1). Taxonomy (NCBI): domain Eukaryota; kingdom Metazoa; phylum Chordata; class Mammalia; order Rodentia; family Ctenodactylidae; genus Ctenodactylus; species Ctenodactylus gundi. The sequence continues at coordinate 270,592 of PVKB01002262.1, forward strand.
ACAGTTAAGAACCATTTGTTCATCATTCACTTCCAGAATTAGTCCATTCAAAGAACATATTTTGGAGAGGATGTCTGTGTAGGGCTAATGTCCCTAGTGACAAGATATTCCAACCTCACTGGATCCAAGAGGAGATGGCACCCAAGAGCAACTGAAAAATCAATGTGTAACTTATGTCCATGAAAACTCAATACAAGAATGTATTTCTATTTTGTTTTGTCTGGTTTATTGAATGGTTGGAGAAAAAAGATTGAAAACTGGATGCAAATCCATGGCCTTAATTGGAATGGTCAGATGAACGCAGCAGAGCTGTGGCTGAGTTTAATTTGTCTTCAAATAACTTAACCAAAGGAAAGTATGTGAATGCCCAAGTTATTGTGACCTAACAATTCTTCTAGTTTTCCACAGCTCAGCTTCAGAGTGTGATAGCCCACTGTAACTGGCCACTCAAGGTGGCCTTTCCTGCAACAAAAATCTACAGTTGTGGTAACCCAATGGGACATTATCTGCTTCTCCTTTTCTTTTTCTTCTTTTTCCTCCTTCTCCATTTTCTTTCTGTGTATATGTATGTGAGTGTATGTTTCTGGGGATCAAAACCAGGAATATACTTAAGTTAGCCAATCTCTCAACCCCTGAGCTCCACCCAAGTACCCTGTAGTTTTTAAATGATAGATAAATAAACACGCCCTACAAAATACAGAGCAATACAAGCAGGAGTGTCCCCCCTCTAGTAAACATTTCTCAAATGAAATCTTGAGGAATTAAGATTTTTATCCCCTCTTACCCATGCAATGAAGCTAGCACTATGATTGGCAAAGATTTAAGAGCAATGTAGAAAAATGGTGAAACTTTTAGTTGTAAATTCTGAACTGCCACTTTTCCAGCCTGAAACCACACTGTGTCTGAAACACAGAAAAACGTAGAAATGAATGCGATAAATTCTATGAAATTTAACATTTAGAACTAATACAATTTCTTAAATTCTGCAAGAATTAAAATTTTAAGCACACAAAAAGAACCAGACAATTAAAATATTTTGAAATTATAAGACGTGAAAAAAGAAACATTGTTCTACCAAAAATATCTTTTTAAGAAACAATTTTTACATCTAGAGTAATTGGAATCGCATAAACTTGTGTATATACTTACTAATTATCTACTTGAGGTTATTGATGTCAACATAGTATTCATTAAACATTATTTCTTTTTTCACATAATGTATTTTCTGTGTTTATTAGTATTTTTAAAGGAGCCAATTATTTGAAGAGTTTTAAAAGATAATACATGTGGAACTACTAAATACTCAGATAATAAATGCAACAAAATAATCAAATGTAAAAACTATTCATGGCTGTCTAGTTTATTCCAATCTCACAATTTTTAGAAGCTTGTTTTTGCAAACTCTTCCTGAAGCCTCTGTTTCATAATCTGAAGAACTTTTCTTTTTATTATCTTTTCATTGCTAAATACAATATTTTCAAGATGATTTGGCCATAGTAATGTTTACTTACATAAATATATTTGAGAATAAAAACCTTATAAGTAAGCAGTAGGAGAAATGAGAGAGCATATAAGAGAATGCCTCAAAATCCCCTCCCAGGGGCTGGTAATTCAGAAGTTATTCCACAGTAACACGGAAGGTACTTTCCACTTTGGCCGTAGACATGAAGAATTCAACAGTAAGAAATACACTCTGAGTGTTTTATGAGAATTCAAGCAAAAATTCAGATCATAATAAACTGAAGTGTAAACCAACAACCAACCCCCCACAAAAAAAGGCAAACACGAAACCAAACCACAGCCCTGTGGTGAATGAGTTTGCGTTTTAGGCAATTAATGGCATCCAGTGCCCCAAATTGCCAATTACAACATTGTGGGCTTATGACTGCTGTTTTAGTTACGTTTTTGTTGCTGTGACTCAATACCCGACACCCACAAATTTAGGAAAGGATTATTTAGCTCACAGTTTCGAAGGGTCACAGTCCATTCAGGGGAGGCTGGCAGCAATCAGTGTACAGGAGAGAGTCAGAGGCGGAGGCAGCTTCTCAGGACGACACAAACAGGAAGACAAGCTGAGACCAACTGAGACTAGTCTCCGCCCTCCAGGAAGTCAGGTGCAGCTTATATATCCTTTCAGGTCTCCGCCCAGTAACCACTCCCTCCTGCATCCAGGTGTGGCCACTACACACCGTTAATCCTAACTTAACTGCAATCCACCCCTCCACACCAGACCCCAATCTACCAACAACACATGGTTCCCTAGACAATCCATAACATTAAAATACATGAGACTTTTGGGGACACTCCAGATCCTAACCACAAAAACTGCCTTAATTAATTTAAGCATTCTACTAAAATGTGGAGAATCTTGATTTAGTTTAGAACAAAAACTCTCTGTCTTCATGTCTTTAAGCTCCAGAAAATAATTTAAAAAAAATACCTGTATAAGTATGTTTGCTTTATAAGAAGCCATGTGTTTTTACTAAGTCAAATATTGGAGATCAATATTACTGTATGAAAACACAAAAAAATGCTGAAAGCTTCTAATCATGTAGGGAACAGTAACTGAGTAAACTCGATGTCATTATCTTATGAGGATAGCTATTAGCAAAAATAAGAAACACAAATATTGGCAAGTGCATGAAATAAATGGAACTCTGGGATATTTTTGGTGGAAATATATATTGGTAAAGCCATTGTAGAACGCTGTATGGAGATTCTTACAGGTGTTAATGATCCGACTGTCATATGACCCAGAAGTCTTTCCTCTGTGAGGACACGCAAAGGAGGTTAAACTACTACCTAAAAAAGTGATCTGCAACCCCAAGTTTATTATTGTACTATTCATTATACCTAATTTTTGGCAACGACTTATGTATCCTTTAACAAATAAATACATAAATAATGTGGTATTTATACAATGGAATATTATTCAGATTTAAAAAATACAATTCTGCTATTTCCCACAATATTGACAGACCTCAAGGATATGCAGGTGTAAGATGGAGAAAGAAATGTTGGCTATTCTATTTGTATGTGAAGGAGATGCAAACAACAGTTGCATAGGGTGAAAAAATTCAATTACTTGATGTACAAAAAGTAAGCGAATGTTACTTAACTGTATTAGTTTATTAAATTATAATAATCCAAATAAGTAGATTTTAGCTGCTAAAAGTGTGTCACATGCAGAAAAGTTTGCCTATGAGATAACAGATATGCTAATGTGTTTCATTGTAGTAATCATTTTAGTCTTTAAATGTGTCTCATGACACTATTTTGTGAACTTTTAATATATACAATAATATATTTCTTAAAGTACTTTAAGATGATCTTTCTTTTGTTCAGTTATCGAAAATATTGACAAGCACATGAACTGATGGAAGTCATATATCTCAATATTAATAACAATAGAAATCTTTTGTTTCTGAGCATTCAGGGATAACTATATACACAAAAAATAATGGTGTTCATTATTCTAGATGTATGTTTAAGTTTTTCTTCAGGCTTAGTAAGCATTACAAAATTCATCTAAAATTAGTATTTGATTTAATTTAAAATCATTCATTTAAACATTTGATATCAAAACAATCAAAAATAATAAATATATGTGAAGGGAATAAAAGATTAAATTGTTATGGCTTAATTGTATTCATTTGTTGAATAAAGCCTCTGATTTGGTAATTTCTTCTTAATTCTATATAAATTCATCACATTATTGTAAGAAATTTTTGATACCAATTAAATCTCTAGAAAAGTGGTCAAACTATTGACAATAACTACAACAATATCAGGCAGCACCTGTGTTTAATGAGAATGAATATCTAATGTCAATATCTATTGTCTTTCTTTAATGAATAATCTTGATATTTTATTACATTATTTAAATTCTACTACTGTATAACAATTACTAGTTTAAGAGATAAACATAATGAAATACATAGCAGAAGATGTAGTGTGTAACACAGGTACAAATTCACTGTGTGTGTGCATGTGTGTGTGCATGTTTGTGCGTGTGTGAGTGATTTAGGTAGAGAAAAAATGCACTAAAATAAAGAACAATTCCCAATGGTTTGGAGGAAACATGAATACTCCTAACATTGAAACATTGCAAGGAAATTGTCATCCAGAATCAAATTCATCACTTTTGTAGCAAAAAAAATAGTCGAAGAAAAATATTTTGGCTGACGACTAACCCTATTTTTTATTTACCAACTTCGTTTTTATTTAAATATTTCACACAACACACACAAAGATCTATTCTGAGACCAATGGGGGAGGAAAAAAAGAAAGCTACAGGAAAAAGGCCAAAAAATCATTTTGGAAAGCAAAATATTTTCATATAACTATAGTTAAGAGAAGAAGTGAAAATCAGTCTGTGATTCCAGATGATTGCATATTTTGTACACAGAAAGAGCGTATCAGAGTTTCCTGTTGCCGGTTGCTGGGAGGTTAAGAATCAGAAGCTACATCTCTACAAAGAAGATGCTCTGCTTGTTATGATAAATTCCTTTTAAAGCCAAACCAGGAAGTAAACATGCATATTTTTTGAAAATGTGATTTTAAGTCTTTGAAGTCTTTAAAGACATCACTGTTCAATAAAGAGATCTAGAAACACTTTTTGAGATATTGCAAACATTTATTTTGTAGTAGAGAATTTCTTTGAAATGAGAGCCGTTGGAGACACAATTACCTTTAAGCAAGAGCTCTGTAAAGACTGTGTACTAGAGAAGCAAATACAATATTAAAGATCTAGGGATACATTGAAAGCAGTTTACTGAATATTAATTTATAATATTAAATGCATTTAGACATTGTTCTCCAATGGAATTTTTCCATAGAGGTAAGCATTTTTTCCAATTTTTATTAGCATATTACATTTTTAAAGAATGATGTGATTCATTGTGACCTCATTGTACATGCACACTATATTTTGGTCACATTCGCATAACCCTACTTTTGTCTCCTCTCTCATCTCCCTTCACCATCCGCTCTCATGACCCGTGTCTTCTGTTATGACCTCCCCTTTAAGTTTATAATTTCATATTTCTGTCTCTCTGTCTGCCTCTGTCTCTCTCTGTCTCTCCCTCTCTTTTCTATTTCTCTCATAAGAAAGAAAACAAGCTAGCTATCTAACCTATCTGGTTCAAGTTTTTATCATCTAACATGATGGTCTTCCATTCCAACCAGTTCCTTTCAGAAGCTGTGATTTCGTTCTTCTTTATGGCCAAATAACACTGTACTGGGTATGCAAAACACACCTGTCTATCCATCTGCTAGCGCACCCACTGTTAGCTCCATACCTAGGTAATGACAAAGAGGGCGAGAAAAACTAAGGTATTCACGGATTACTGTAATACAATGATCTTATTCATATTACACCGATTTATTCTTTCCTAAATCTCATTTGCCTATCTGCTCTAACAGTGAGAGATATTCTTTTTGGTGCTCTCATGGTTACTAATCTGTCACCATGTGTGTAGAATTCATTTAATATCTTCCGTGGCACTAGCTCATAGGCCAGGAGTTCCTTTTGTTTGTGTTCGTGTTGGAAAGTCTTATGAGCTCAAATTGATTTTGAAAGAAAGGCTTGATGGATAAGTTATTTCAGTCGGGAGTTATTTTCTGGTAGAGCTTGAATTAATTCTGTCTTTGTCCTCATGGCTTTGAGCGTTTCTAACGAGAAACCAGCTGTCAGTTTTACTGTTTTACATACTATTAGGTATACACAGATTACGTTCTATTTTGGGTTCTAAATATTTCCTCTGTTTGGATGTTTACATTTGTTCCAAGGTCTGGGAAGTTTTCTATTATTAGTATGTTGCTGAACTTGTTTTTTAGACTGATTACCGTTAAATTTACTGCTACCTACAGTTAAATTTTATAAGTTTGATATTTCAATTATGTCCCACGATCCTTGCCACTTTTTTTCACAATTTCTTGATTTTTGCTTTTTTTAAAAAGCATGCATCTGATGATTCATTCACTCTGTTTTCAAGCCCTAGAATTTTGTTTTTTATTTAATTTAGTCCAAAGCAATGAGGGTTTGGGAAGAGTTTTGATTTGAATTTTCAAGATTATTAGCTAGATTTTTTCTTGATTCTTTCCAGAATCTGTATTTTTATTTAATTGTTCTTTCATGTCTCATATTGCCTTCTTTATTACACCAGCTGCTACTTTCTTGCTCGTTAAAGTCATCCCTAATATCTACTCTCCTTTTTTCTCCAGTCTTTGTCTAGCATTTTATTCAATTTGATATTTTTGAATTCAATTCTTACAGAGTGGTACATTTGTGGAGTAAATATATTTTCTTTCTGCTTACATATATCTGCTGTGTATGTAACGATATTTGTGTACTTGTTCAAAGAGCTGTTTCTTCCATTTTTTTTTTTTTTTGTGACAGCTTTGTTGGTGGATGGCTTCCTTTTGAGAACTTGGTCCCCTAGCACTGAAAAAGGAGAAAACAAAATACAACAAAAATGACTATTTAAAGAAAATCTGGACACAAAAATAAACAGAAGATTCATAAAAAGCAAGCATTAAATGACTTATAAAATCAAAGAAAGCAGCAAAATAATATAAAAATTCAAATTAATAAAAATCAATTTTAAAATATTCAATTTATAGTAAAAGTGGAAAGAAAAAGGAAAAATGGAGAAAAGTAAACATGAAACACAGATTTAAAAGATTATGAATGTAAAAAATTCAACTAAAACTTTCAAACAATGTATAAATAAAATTAGATAAAAATGACAACATATTTTAAAGGAAAACAAAATAGCCAAAAATCCCTCCTAGACGAGTTTTTCAATCCCTGTGAGATTGAATTCCAGCAAGGATAAGGAACTAGTGTGTCATAGGTATGGCTTGTCAAATTTTCTCTCATCTTCCACCAAACGGGTTGATGCCATGATCATTCCTGGCTTGCCACCAGATCGGGCTAGTTAATACCACGGAATCTGCAGAAGGGCTGCACCTATCACTATGGCTTTAATCACTCGTGTGTACCAGACTTTGTCTCCAAGTAACTTCACAGTAATTCACACTGAATAGGTACTCACTTGCTTCAATTGCCCCTGCTCTGGATACCCATGGGCATGTCACAGGGAGTGCCTAAAGCATCAGAGAGTCAGGACGGAACAAAAGCACTGAGCTCTGTCCTGGAGAGAGGCAGCCATGGGAACTGATCAGTCTAGTGGCTGGTCTTGGTGTCAAAGCTCCTCGTGTCATAGATACCACTTTTCCCCACAGAGTGTGGTGTCAACGATGACTGTGCCCTCTAGGGTGAAGGCGTTCTGCTGTTTGAATTTCTCAGGTGCTGTGTAACTGACCCCGCCTACTGTGTGACTGATTCTCATGGCCTTATTCCACCAGGCACTGTATCTGAGTGTCCCTAAAAGTACACAACTGTGAACACTCTCTCTCTCTCTCTCTCTCTCTCTCTCTCTCTCTCTCTCTCTCTCTGTGTGTGTGTGTGTGTGTGTGTGTGTGCGTTTTAATCCCCAAAATATTGTAGCCCCAAACAGTAGACCATGTGTCAACATCGCTGTCAGTGAAAGCACACCAAGATACAGTGAGTACTACAATAGCTAGTATGTGTCTTTGTTTCTCTTTGAGGATTTTATCTGTGTCCAGGTTGACTTTGTGCTTATGAAATTGAGCCTCTGGGACTCAGGAAGCCCGGATGAGTAGCATGGACTAGCTTCTATTGCCCTCATGTGTCTCCATTCTTTGAAGCTTTCATGTCTTCTCTTTCTTAATTTCTAGAACTCTTTCACTCTTGAGAACAGTTGTTCCTATTTAACTCTAACCCTCCTTGAATATTTATACAAAAGACATCTTGTACTTTTCCTTTTAGAGAAAATAAAATAAGTTATTTCAAAAGATAAAATTGATGTTCATCAGTGGGTAATAACCAACTGCTTTGTGTTTTTGGGTCTCCTGCCAGGGGAGGAGGGCGCATAGTTAACAGCGGTGTTTGATGAGATAAGTGTCCTTCAGATACATAGCCAGGCACGTCTGCACTAGCTTCTGAAGGTAGTATGTGGATTTTCATCTTTTCCATTACCTCTTTCATCTTCAGTGTATCTGGCATATTTATGTAATATATCCCTATTTCAGAGTTCGTCTAATATTAATTTTAAACATAAATTAAGAGTATAGAAAGTTTCTACTAGACTTTGAAATGAAAATATGATAAAACAAGTGAACCGTTACTGATTGAGGTAGAGTATCACAGACCCAAACCACTGTCCAGTGTTTCACTTCTCTACTTTGAAAAACAAAGAAAGTGAGTGAAACACCATTATTAATTGTCACCCAGACTTGGAAGTACATATCACAGCTATACAAAAGTGACGTTAATACAATATTCCAAATCATTGAAACTTTACTCAATGTTTCATTCTTCTTAATACAATCTATTTCTTCATGCCTAAAAATCTGCATATATTCATTAATTAATTTATCAAACAAATTCTGTACAAGTAACTGTTCTGTTACATAAAATCGGACACAGAATAAGAGCAATTTAGTTACATACCATCTTCACAAAATTCTTGCTCTCACAAAAGTCACATTCAGAATAGAAAATGAAACTCAGTAAATAAATGAACAGAAATATGTAAAATATTTTTAGCATCATCATAATTGATATATAATGTACTAAGCCACTTCCAAGGCAAAAAATAACATAAGTATGAAAAAAGTTGGAATTAAAAGAAAATTTTGCATTTTATTCAAAGGAAAATCATTTTATCAAATGATTTGAGGTGAAAAAATATAGTAAGACTGATTTTTAAAGAAAAAAAAAAAACAATCCTACTCTTAGTGTAAGAGAAGTGATGAGAAAAATAGAAAAAAAAAATAGAATGGAATAGCCAGAAAGTTGTTATCATTTACTTTATATTATTTGATAAGAAAAATATCTGTAAGGGAAGAAAATGGCATTTCTCAGTCATTTGATAGATAAGAGTTGTCTTTTGACTAAGGTTACTGACAGATGCTTTACCACAGCCATAGCTAATTCACATTATGGTTTTTGATGGATGGAAGTGGGTTTTTTGCTATAAATAAAATGTAACAGAGGCTAATATTACCTGCTTCGGAGACAATTATAGTCTCTATTAGTCAGCTTTCCCATCAGTGGGACAAAGTACCTGACAACTACAACTTTAAAAAGAAGAAGTTTAATTTGGCTCCCAGTTTCGATATGTCAGTCCATGGACAGCCTGATGCGAAGAAGAAACAACATGGTAGAGGTGGTTGGCAGAGGCGAGCTGCTCCCCTGAGAGTGTGTACAATGCAGAGCAAGAAGAGAAGAAACAGGGACAAGAATCCAACCTTCCAGGTTATTCAGGCCCCACTTGACTGACATTCGCTGACCAGAACTCACCTCCAAATAGCACATTAAGGCATCATTCAGGTATAAGCTCCTCATTAGATGAATCCACTTACAAGTACAGTGCCCACACAACCAACCAACTTGCAAGTACATGATGCTTTGGGCAAGGCATTTTAGATCTCACCATAACACATTCTAAATGTGTATGTCCCACCATAGCTGGGATGCAGGCAACAGTTCTCCTGGACTGACCACAGCTCTAAGCTGCTACTTGCCTCAACAAAGGCTTAAAATCTCGGCTCCATAAATCTGTCAAATGACTCCTACAGCATTGTGCATCTGGAGCAGTGTGGGGCAGTTTCTCTGGAATCAGACCTCCCTCTATCATCACCTGCCTGATAGAAAGATAATCAATAGGAAAGTATTTTGCTTTGTAATGTTGTTTTTTATCCATTTACATATTGTGTAAGTTTATTCAAAAACATCATGTAATCAATGTGTAATCAGATTAGGTCCTGGGCCTGCTATTTGTAAATGATTCACTGTCCATAGGCACATTTTCCATTCACTGTACTCTTTTTTTTTCCCCCAAATAAATGTGAGTAAGATCATCTGATCGGGGCTGCATGCCAAACTCACCCTCTTCTTCATATTTCTGAGTCTTTAAAACTTAGAAATTCAGTCTTTGTCCTTTGTGCCAAGTCATGACCCTATGGCAAAACAGAAATCCTCACCAAGTCAGGCTATTCGACAAAAATCAACATAATCGAAACAACAATATTATGCATTTTGTTTAAGCAAATCTATGTACATTATATTTTTCAGATGTGTTTCATCAATTAATTCAAACTTAAGGATGATATCTAATAATAAGCATCCATTTATAGATGAATTGTGCTGGAGACTCTAGGTACATGTTGAAATTAAAAGTAAATCAATATTCTTAACACTATTGGGGTTAGAAGAATGGCACAGTGGTTAAATAATTTGCCTAGCAAACATACAGCCCTAATTTTGATTCCTCAACAGTGCAAAAACTGGGTGTGGTGGTGCAAGCCTGTAGTCCCAGCAAGTGGGAGGGTGAGACAGGAGGATTGCTATGAGTTCAAGGCCAGCTTGGGCTACCAAGTGACATAATAAGTTCAGGACAAGCCCCATCTACAGAGTGAGACCTTGTCTCAAAAAATATTATTACTACTATCTAAGAATAAAAATTAAAAATCTGGGTTGGAATCATAGGCCAGCAGTCAGAAACACTTGCCTGTTAAGTATGGGGCCCTGAGTTTGATGCCCAGAACCGCATAGGCAGAATGTACTGGCATAGAACACACCTGTAGAAAATAAATGAATAAATACAAAATAAAGACCTGCATCATACAGGCTGGCTCAAATATGAAAATAAATGAAAGTTCAAAATTCAAAGTAAGTAAATTAAGTTTCTGTGGACTGGTTTATTGGTTTCATGTGGCATGAATTTTGAGAAGTTCTCAAAGAAGTTGACTTCAAAAATGTTATATTTAAACTTGATATCATGAACTTAAATCACAGAAACAAGAACAGACTATTATGTTTGCTTTGAGCATCTGTCAGTTACAATCAAGAATATTTGATGCAGTTCAAATCTACCTTCATTTGAAGATAAATCCAGAAATACGTTTCTGTATTTCTTCTGATTCTGAACTAGTGACTTGATTCTTAATTTTGATTCAAAATGCTAACTACTCTAAAATCAAGAAATCTAAAAGAAAAACTACCACATAATGAATAGCTTCTTAGCTTCTGTTGAGTAGACATGTCACCGTATGTGCAGTTGCATGGTCTTCATATTTACAAAAAGAAATAGTTTTCTTATAGATAAAGTCATTTGTGAAGCTGGCTAATTTCAGAATAAACTGAACAGTAAAAGTAAAAATTAGTAATTAGCTTACTGAAGGTGGCCAAATAAACAGAATTTTGTATAATACTTTAATATAACTATTATATCTGGTCTTGCTTTCCTATGTTAGCTTGCAAGTACTTTGACTAGTGGAATGGTAGCACATGCCTTTTTCATCTCTCAGTGAACTCATCATGGTGCTCTGTGCTTTGATATTCACTATTAAATCTTACTACCCCATAATTGTTTTTTTATTAGCAATATTTGCAACACATCATATGATCATATTAATCTAGGTGAATTAATATAATTGCATGTCACATCTTCATCATTCCTACCTCCCCACCCTCCACTGTCATCATCCACTATCTCTATGCATACGCTATTGCTAAATCTTGTTACGTTTCATTATTCAATAGCAGCTAAAACATTTTGGGTGGGTAAATAAATACCACGTGAGACGATGCATTATGAAGACACTTCTTAACACTATTATGAAGTATCATGAGCAGGGGTGAGAATGACAATTTAAAATTAAGGAACTTTTTCTCCAGTTTGTTTTCAGACCTTTTATTAAAGATTAAATGCAGAGATATCTATGCATCCCCAAAGCTGTTCCAATGATCCACCTGCTTTTTGTTGATGTTGTTTGGTTTTTGCCAACATTACACGATTGTTCAAAAGTACTGTTACTTTGTAACAACTCGATGTCTCCGATCGAGAAGATTCTGGCTCTTGTCTCGTTGCTCAGAATTGCCTTGGCTGTTCTGAACTCTTGTGAACCAATATAAATGTTAGAATTTTTTCTAGTTCTATTAAAAATGGTATTGGCATTTTGATTAGAGTTGCATTGAATGTGTATATTAATTTTCAGTGTTATGTTCATTTTGTCAATGCTGGTGCTTCCTTTCGACAAACAGGAGATATCCCTCTATTTTCTAATTGCCACTGCTATCTCTTTTCACAGAATCCTGTTGTTTTCACAGAATACTGTTGTTTTCTCAGTAGAGGTCTCTCATTTTCTTGGTAAGGTTGATTCCTAGGTATTTAATTCTTTTTAAAGCTACTGTGATTAGATTGGCTTTCTATTTCCTTTCTCAGTGTTTTCAATGTTGGTGCACAGAAATGTCATTGATATTTTTGTATAGATTTTGTGTCCTACCAATTGGCTGAAATTGTTTATTAATTATAAGGGTTTTTCTGGTGGAGTTTTTGATGTATTCCATATGAAATAGCATGTCATCTACAAATAAGGTTATGTAATTTCTTCCTTTACTTTATGTATCCCATTATTTTCCTTAAACAAATGATGCTGTTAGTGTTGGCTCCTCACATGTAGAGGGTAAATATAGACCTACATTTTCCATATGTTTTTGAAATTAAATAAAAAAGACTTGGATATCAAAACAAAAATATTGATCATGTTGGAGGGTAAAAATAAAACACTTGAAGATGTAGACATAGGCAAGGACTCTCCCAACACAAGACTTGCTGCTCATAAAGTACAAAGAGGCAACAATCAAAATCATATAAAATTAAAGACTGTTGCACAACAAAGAGAATGATCAACAGATTAAAGGCAGAATTGATAAAACAGAAAGCAAATGTTTGCCAAAAACTCTTCAGAAAGAGGGGTAGTGTAGAGAATATACAAAAAATCAAATCTCCCAAAAATGAAAGTCCTAATCAAAAAGTGGACAATATATATGAATAGACACTTCTCAAAAGAAAAGGTTCAAATGGACAATAAACACATGAAAAATGTTTAGCGTCATTAACCTTTAGATAAAAGCAAATTTAAATAATAGTGAGGTTCCATCTCACTCCAATCAAAAAAAAAATCTACTATCAAGACCTCAAGAACAATTAATGTGGATGAGGAAAATAGTTTAGCAACCGTAGACTGTAGATTTAGACATTTAAAAATAACGGATCATTTTGAATTGTTTATAAAGATGACTCCTCCAAAAACTACTGTAAATTTTCTACAGATTATTTTAGAAAACAGAGCAAAAAAAAAAAGGAAGGATCATTCTTTTACAATTTTGAAATAAGTGATATTAAAGTAAGTCCACATTTGGACTTCAGTTCCCAATAAATATTACTTTTTAGGTCTAAAGGATAATGAATAAAGTTTATAAACATTAAGGTCAAAAGTTATATTTAGAAATGTTTGTTCAGCAGTTTATTGAAATTTTTCAAATAGTTGACAAGAATTTCAAAATATAAATGTGATATATTTATTAAACGTGTCCTGAAGACATGGGATAACCATATGTATTGACTTAAACATGAACTCATATATAAAATAAGAGCAAAGCATTTCCATTATTAGTAATCAAGGCTTATCACTGGAAAGATAGAGTCAAATTCTGCAACTCGTTTTTCCTGTGAAATTAATAACTAATGATTTAAAAATTTCATATCTCAAGTGAATGTAACTGTCTTGTCACAGGTAGAATGGTGAGGTTCATAGAGTTTGCTTTGTTTCTTTTCAACGTTTTTAATGTTGCCCCAGTGAAGTTTTATTTCCACAAATTTCTCTATTATCTATTGAAATCCTTGGTGAAACCAATTTAGACAGTTTTGGTACTTCCATGTTAGACTGAAAAGATAGTTAATAATTGAGTTTAAAAACAAGGATTTTAAAATATATTAGACATAATTATCCTTAGAATCCGTGCAAAACAAAGTTGGTGAAACATCAGAGCTGTCATTTCTTAAACAATAAATGCCAGAAAAACTGTATTTTACTGAAAGTTGATAGTGACATTCTGGGAAAAAATAATCCAGATTCTAATACTTTTATAATATCTTCATACTGATGAACAAAATTTTTATCCCTGTGTTGCTGAGAAATCACCTTTTTTTTCCAAACAAGTTTTTACATATTAGAGTTCAAATTGATGAATTGGATTGAGAATGTGGTTTACAGTTCTTCAAGGTATTTTAAAAGACCACTAAGAAATGACAGTGACATTCTGGTAAATATTCCAGTTTTCAATACTTTATCCTGTATATTTTTAAAATTTCCCACTATTTCTATGATTATCCATTTTCTAATAATCAAAACCCAATACATTCTGTTTTCATAATATATTAATGATTTATATCACCAAATGACATAAAATAGTTATGATTTAAGTATGGCAAGCTTTTAAAATTAAGTTTTCTTGAAATATTTCTTGACAAGTTCTTCTACACAGTCCTCACTTGGCTTGAACTCTCTATGTAGGCTGGGCTGGGATCAAACTTAACATCTTCTTTCTGCCTCTCGAGTTAACTGATTACACGTACTTACTCCTACACCCAGCTCCAGTAATTATTCATTCATTACAGGTGCTCAACCCTACACCCAGCTCCAATAATTATTCTTTCAAATTAAAACATTAAGCAGAAATTATTTTGTACTGCGCAGTCTTATATTGTTTTTAAAATACTTTTTAGGGTGAAATCTGAAGCAATGATTCTCACTGGTCACTAGGATCAAAATCAGTTATTAGGTCTTAATGAGGCAGAGTTTCAGAAATATTTATTAATCTATCTCTACTTAAAAAGCCATCGTTATGGTGAGAATGCTGCCTAAGAAACTAAAGTGCCTACAAGGCCATGTCACCACAATAAGGCAATTTTGACATGACACTAAGCAATTTTAACTAAGAATAATAAAATCAGAGTTTTAGAATCATTGCTGTTATATTCTAGCCTATTACTGAGAAAAAATCTTTTAATTTCCAATAGCCTTTATTCTTTGATTAGTACACTCTATTGTAACAACATGTATTTTAGTATTAAGGTTAAGGTTTTGATATTCAAATGTGGTAATAATAAAATTTTAATAATTCATAAAGCCTTTTATAATTTCTGATGTTATAATATATTTTAATTGATAATAGATATATAAAAAGTTGGGTAGATTACCTTTAACAAGGAGAATAGGGAAATCCACTCATATTCTCATGTTTCAGTATATACATATTTTAAAATTTGTCTACTTTTATTGCAATATCAATCAGATTGAAACTCTTTTCAAATCACCTCAGAAAATGGCACCCTTCGAAAGTTCTCTGGCATTGTCTATTTCTTGTGATTATGAAATAATACTGTAAATTATTATGAAAATCTTTTAATAACCAAGTAAAAATTTTCTCTGAACAATAACAGATGTTATTGCTGTTTCTAGCTCATCAAATATTTAATGCTACCTGTTAAATTCTATGCAAACTCAAATAGGCTTACATAATCTGATATTTAATATAATTCTAATAAATTTAAGAAGATATAAAGCAGAAAACAATAACATTTTTGTGTTGGAATACAGATTTCTTTGTACTGCTTGATAAAATGTATGGTGCAGTCTCAAAAAATATTTTTTTTCCTTCCACATCAGCTCATTTACGAACCAATTTATTTCTGAAATAGACCCCAGGGGCCAGTTGATGGTGACTGTAATGGGGGATATCTGACTGGCCACTCAAGGAAATTGCTATGGACTTTTAATCTTATTTTGATTAAATTCTGTGTAGATTGTGTCTGCCACGCTGGCCCTAAGATTACTGCTTCTGAGATCTTTTGCCTGCTTTTGGACTGAGACTTATTTTTTTTCTAGTTTTTCAAGGTTAAGTTGGAACAACTTTACACATTTCTTATAAATAAAGTATGTTTAAGGTTTTTTGTTGTTGTTGTTGTTGTTGTTGTTGTTGTTATTGTTCTGGAAACCATAAGGTTAATAAAGACACTGCATTTAAGAAGTCAAAAGTTTATGAAAGTCACTTTTATAAAAAATAATTTTAATTTAAAAAGAAAACAAAGAAACTCCTTTAAGGTCCAGACAAGCAATTCACGAAAATCACAATTTTCATGAAATTGTCACTTGCCAGCTTTATACAGAAATGAAATGCAGCATAAAACAATTTTCTAAGATAAATACGCAGGGTAAGCATTTTGTCAGGTGCTATAAAAAACAGAATATGTGTGTGTGTGTGTGTGTGTGTGTGTGTGTGTGTGTGTGTGTGCGTGCGCGTGTGTGTGTGAGGGGGTTTATTAGATAGGAATACGGAGTCAGAGATAGAAGTGTCTAAATGGTCACCCGCATATGGCAAGTTAAAGGCTCCAATGGCTGTGCAGACAGGAAGATGGGAGCCCCAGAACAGAAGGGTCAAGAAGGCAACACCAATTCAAGGTGAAAGGCCCAGAAACTCGTGGTTGAATTGGCAAGTGTGAATTTGAGAAGGAGACTGGTGTCCAGAGCCAATGAGCTCTTTCAGAAGAAGAGAGCAGTTCGTTCATCTTTGCCTTTTAACTTTGTCCTGGATACCAGTCTACTGGTCGATGCCACCCACATCCCATCCCATTGGGCCTTCTTCCTTCAGTCATTTATGCATACACCCAAAACTTTGCATTCCTGATCTTCGAGATGTTCTTTAATTCATTCAAAGTGACAAAACATGACTAATAGTTACAATTTAGGAGTGTATGGATATGGCTGATGAGTTTTTATTTTTACATTTTTTCATCAAAAATCTGATGGAAATAGAATGATCTGTTGAATTTCACAGGTACCATTATACAAACAATAATAAGTTGCCTTTCACTTGCTATTGGGTGAATATTGTTAATTACCCATGAAACACATCTGACTTACCTTCCCTCTACAATATCCAATTTCATTGTTATGCAAATTTCTTACTCTCATACAGCTCAGGTGAATTAAGGAAAAATTATCTGATCATCGATATAGAGTGCAAACCCAACGTAAACCAACAATGGAAAGTTCTTTTTCTTCGTTCAAAGATGAAATAAAAAATGCAACCCTAAGCCTTTTGGCTGATAGCAGCACTTCCACAATAACACTAATGTATGGATGGGAAAATGACCTACTGTGGTTTATCGAGACGCAAGAGATGAAACTTGTTTTGAATTCAAAATATAGATGTCGTGTCTTCTTTCTGCAAATTAATAGGAAAGTATGATTCATCAATTACTCTTATTAGCCAAAGACCAAATCTTTACATTAAGAACCTGAACGTTTTCTTTCCTGGTAATGATACTAGAATTGCTTTATTTCTAATTCCTGCCCTGCAGGCAAATTAACATATCTAGTACTCCATATTTCTCCTCAGGTTTGTCTCTTAGAGTACAATCCCTGAGCTATCTGGAAAGCAAATGGTGTGAGAGGTATTATAAAGGAGAGGTGAAATTTTCATTCTCAGATTCTGAAGAGCCAGAGTCGTTAGGCTGTTTTTTCCCCCCTGTTAGTAGTGTGCATTATAACTATTTATATTTTTTGTGGATGTAACCCCAGTTGAACAACGTAATGGAGTGTTGGTCTCAAGGATCTAATTTATATAATTCAGAACAATTGGATGGATTGTAGTCAAGTGAACATGAGTAACATAGGTACCCCTCTAAATGTAGTATTTTCAATTATTATAATGTTGGGAAAAAGTTCCCAATCTACCCTGGTCCATACTTATTAATAGAAAGTCTGGTAATGCCTGAACATAATTTATAAGTGTATAGGAGCATCTAGTGAACAATGTGATTTCTTCTCCTTTCTAATCTCCAACAGTCACTGTTTTGTTTTAATTTTCTTACTTGTTCACTAACTTTATATGAAAGAAACCGCTAAGTAGTGACAACTTGAGCGAGACTAGATTCAGAGGTAAGAAATAATGATAGTGTTGGGTAATGTCTTTCAGCCAGCTAGAAGTCTGAACTCCAAGGTTAAAGCAGCAAGAGACAAGGTAAAGCTTCGTACACCAGCATTTCTGGGAAGGTTGGTGTACTCTGTTACTGGCAGGAAGTTGCCTGGTCATGGCGGACAGGCCATAGGTCACATTATAAACAGACCTTCCTTTCTTCCTGATACCGACTTTGGCTTGCTTTCTGGTTGCTGCCTATAAATCTTTGTTTTGTCTGTTTCTAGTCAATTTTGACAGCTGTTTTAGGCTTTTGAAACACTTTCATTTCTGACAGCTTAAACTTACAAATTATATCTGCAATTTTCTACCAATAATATTACCCAATTAATGCTCACTCTATTGCCAAAGCACTGGATTGGAGAATTTCAGTTTTTTAATTGATATAAGCTGTAAGATTTATCCGAGCAGATTTTAAAGATTAATATGTATTCTGGATCTCTAATTGAGTCAGCATGTAACACACTGTGAAAGATGCAGTATACTTGCTGGAATCTTCAAGTTTAGAGAAAGATATGTTTAAAAGTACATAGTTTTCTATATTTCAAATAAAAGAAAAATTAACCTTCTCCTTAAAACAAGGGAATTTTAGTATGTTTATCGCTCTTTTCCTACTGTCTCACTTTTTTATGAATATTTTATTTTTAAGATCTTATTTATCTTAGAAATCATTCTTTTAGCTACTGAGGGGAGGGGTTCACCATATACACTATTCTGAAGTATTTTTTAATTCCTTCTAAACTCTTATCTACTGTGTGTGTGAATAGGCATTAAGCCAGAATTATTTGGTGTAATAAAGCAATACACTAACCTCACATCCCTAAAACCTGGGTTAGGAGTCGGCAATGACTTCAGAGTTCGTCAGAAAAAAAAGGCATCATATATCTTGGCATGACTATAGCTGGTGATTTTCTAGTCACTTTTTCAAAGTTGCATTTTGTTCAGGATTTATCTTTTGACGAAAAAAATGGTGGACGCACTGTGGTATCTACACACAATGGTACACGATTCATATATAAAGACAGATAGGTTGGAGGCTTTTGTAGGTAAATGGATGTTACTTAAGACCATCATGCTCAGTGAACTGAGTCAGAAAATAAAGATTAAATATCAAATGGTTTCTCTAGAATGAGAAACCAAGATTACAAATATTTTATAGAACTAAAAATGGGAATTGGAGGGGAGAAGGAGGGAGTAGAAGGGTTGAAAAGAGAGAAGATTTGTAATTTTGCCATGAGATGTGTATGCACAAAATATTATCAATGTAGACATTATGTATTGAATCTATACATATCAATAAAATGGACAAAATGATAGATGTGGTGTGTCTAATTCACTCACAACCAGCACTATTCAGTGTCCTCATGCTCTTCTATGTCATCAACTCATCCTTTTCACACTTCACCGAATTGCTTCTACCAATCTAAAAAAAATCAGCTATCACTTTTCCCCCTTGTGTAGTGTAAGAAATGGTGACAAAAACCAAAAGTCCACCATCTGCTTGTTGTCATTCTCTACAACTCATGTGCATACATGTCAAAAGCACACATGTCAAAACTAGTATTTTTAACTCCTTGTTGAAATTTACTACTGGACTTTTTTTTTCATTTTTTTCTTCAGTGTAAATTATATCCTATATTATTTCAGCTAATGACATCTTACTCATAAAACATAAAGAGTCTTCATTCTTTCATCTTAAACAGTAATATATTTTCATTGTTGAATATATCTTTCAAAGAGTATAAAATTCTGCATGTTAGCAATTTTTTAAGGTTCTTTTTTTAAGATAGTATAGCTGTCACACTAATTGCTGTTAGTATAGTTAATAAGTTTCATCTTTAGTCTGCTTTTAAGGTTTCTCTGTTTGTATTTATTTTTTCATTGCACTTTTCACACTTAACCTGAAATTTGCTGACATGCTTAAATCTGTTCGTTCATATCTGTCTATCAGTAATAAAAACTTTTTATAGTCTGCAAGCATATGCATATTCTCTCTTTCAACACACACACACACACACACACACACACACACACACACTAACATTCACACACACAGGCACACACACACATTATGTTGAATGCAGGAAAGTTTACAGAATATTTGATTTATGCTACAGACCTGTAAGACTCCCAAGTTAGTTATTCATATGCTATTTACAGTTTAGAAAACAGAGATTTACATACTATAAGTGACTGGGAAAATTTTACATCTATAAAAAATGTGAAGAGAATAAAAAATGTAGTCTACTATAAAATTATCTTTCCCAGGGGCTTTAGTTTCTTAAGGATCACTCAAATAAGTTCACCTGTAACAAAGTTTGAAATTCTGAGTGCCCCTGAGTACCTCAGATCTGACTCCAGTTGGCAGGTGGGCTTAGGAGGGGCCTCAGGTTCGCTTGGCTTTGCTTTCATCTTCCTTCTTTACGGGGACATGTTCCCCTAACCTGTTAGCTTAGTCCAAAGTAAGTCCATAGCCAGACTCTTCAATTTCGTCAATGGTACCTTTAATTTCTGTCTTTATGCAGATTTCTTCAGAAGAAACACTAAAATCATCCACACGGGAAAGTGTCCTTAACTCCTTGCTCGTGGTCTTTTGCTTTGTTTGCTTCTGTTTCTTCCTCTTCATGGTAATGAGCACTGCACACAGGCCTTGAATAATGCATGCAAAGTACTTAATCTATTGCTGAGCAAACTATCCCCAAACTTTCTGATTTTCATACACGTGTTCACTACTAACTTGTTCTCCTTTTTGATTTTATTGGAATCAGTTTTTTCTTTCTTGTATAATTTTATAGTTAAAATACATACTCTTATTTTATTTAGCATGAAATACTTTCCAGATCTTAAATTCTTATTTTTGATGTCACTTTGCAATTATTTTGGGTTTTCTAGTATTCCTTTTACTTTCTTATTTGTTTTATCTCTGTTACTTTTTATTTATCCAGAGGTTTCTGTGTATCAAACAATAAAATTTTGAATTCTTTGAAAATTCACTGTAATCCTTCCTTATTTCTGTCAGCATGGGCAAAGGGACTTCGTGAAAGGCACTGTGGTATTTGCCTCATATGAAATCACTTAAGCCTATGTGGATACTTATTGTTCTTATTCTCCATTCCTACCAGTTTTCTGATGTTTTAAATAAAGCCGTTTACGATATGTATCTAGTTTTGTCTTTTAATTTTAATGAGATCAGGATCTTACATAAATATCCATCTGCTCCAGAAAAGAAAAAAAAAAGACAGGTCCTACTTCATTGTTTCCATCCCCATATTCCCTTTCTAGAGTCCTTGCGCTGTCTCCTGGGTCATTTTATTTTATTCTTTGTGACTCCCCACTTCTCACCGGCTATTGTGGTTTGTTTGTGCTCTGCATTCTCTGTAATACCTCATGGCGAGCATCCAACTTCGTTGATTGTCACTCTATCAGGCTGTAGGTTGTTATTTAAAACAGCAAAAAACCCCTAAAATGTTCATTTGTTTTCCTTCACAGACAATATTTTCTAACTCTCTCAAATTATATTTGTTTTCTCTGTCAACCTTGCAGAAAATAACGACCGTAAAATAACTTATTTTCTGAATTTAATTATTCATTGTCCAAGGCCATATAATCTGTAAAATTGAAGCAAAAAATGTCCTGCATGATATATAATCATAATGTTATAAATGATCAGTGAGGAACACTTTTATTTTTTACTAACTGTTTCCGTGTTGAGAAGCAAAGTGCATCTTCAAAGCTCTTTGTTGGTTAAGGAGTATGTTTCTTGCTTGTACTTTTCATTATTGATCTAAATATGTGTTAACTTCTTCACCAATAAACTTCTATAAACCCATATATCTATGTCTCTATGCCCATATTTTGACATCTCAAAAAGTCAAAACAACTTTGAATTTATTGTTGTTTGCTAACACAAACTATTCTTTGTGTTTATGAAGTTTTAGAAATACATGTATACTTAAGTGCCATATTTAAACAACTACACATTTTAAGATTATTGAATTTAGTTCAGCTGCCATACAGCCTATATCTGATACTAAATTCCAAGTTCTACTTTTTTAGATAAGAAACCCAAGTTTCTACTTAAGCATGAAAAAAAAATAACATTTGGATGAGATATTTCGGTAATATAATAAGAGCTATTTATGAAAATCATATGTATTGCCTAATAAATCTGAGTTTTATTTAGATATATGTTATGGCATGAAAGTCAATAACACCAATTTTAATGAAATAGAAGAGAAACAGCATATTGTATAAATAATGTGATGCAAGAATAAGTCTCCCTATTATTGGTAGCAATATACTTACATAAGAAAGATTTTCATTTATATATTAAGAAATATCCCTTTCAAGAAATTTCTAGTACTTTAGAAAATCATTTGTATTTTAAGAAATGTGTAAAAGTGAAGAGAAACGTTGTTATGTTAACAAAAATGTACAATATATGTTGCCTTAAAAAGTCCAGCATACAAAGATTTAATTTGATTGGGTTTGAAGTAGCAATTTCCTGACACAGTCTCTCAACATGTTGCATATACTCAAGAGAAAACTCTTAATTATAAGACTATAAATTTACTCTGGTAATTTTATAAAAGAAATATTTACTTTGAGCAATCAGTATTACAGATGATCCTCGTTCTTTATTTAAACCGCAAAAAAGAAGCAAATAACCTAATGCATAAAACATTAAGAAAAAATCAATCTTTCTTTGTCTTAGGTACTTTTTCATTGCTGTGACTCAAGATTTGACATCCACAAATTTACGGGAGGAAACGTTTATTTTAGCTCACAGTTTCAGATGGTCACAGTCCACTCAGTTGCAGCAGGGAAGGACATGGCAGAGGCAGAGGTGGAAGTAGCTCTTCACAACATTGTTAACAGGAAGCCAAGACATGCGTAGTCTCATACGAAACGCAGGAAGCAGTTTATATATCCTTCCAGGCCAGTCCCAGTGCCCCGTTCCTGGTCCAGTGACAGTGTACTGCCCTTCCCAGGTGCAAAGGTGTGTTAAACCTACTACATGCTGTAATCCAATCTACACACCTGCAATCCATCCCACCAGACCAGGCGCCAGTCTCTCAATAGCACAGGGTTTCACAGACAATAAGTAACATCCAAATATTTAATACTTTTGGGGAACATTTCAGACCCAAACAACAACAGTTAGTAAGAAGGAAGCCAGTGTAAAACCATTTCTTTTAACACAATTGTTTAAAATCCACCAATTTTAATATATTTAGTTGTATAATTAATAATATAATAATCACATATACTAATTGAATAAGCACTATTCTTTTAAATAAATAGTATAGAGTGTTGATATCTAGAAATGCAAGTTTTTTTGAAATTTATAATGTTCTTTAGAATCATAAATGATAAGACATATGTGTTAAAGTCTATACTTTAGGGGAAAACATGAAGACAATTTTAAGTGCTTAAATTCCAAAAGCAGAGTTGTTTTACAAGCAATCCTCTTTAAATCAATATTTTACATATTTCAATTTAAAAATACTTCAACTAATAATGTTTATTAAATTTAAATATCAAAATCCATGACTTTGCACATCGGTGTCATAGTAGGACCACACGACAAGATTTTCATTAATATTGTTATCTTGGTTCCCCCTCTTGTGGAATTAGAAAAAGCTGTAGATTTGAAATGGGGCATGCTATTTCCAAATGCGAGTATTTTGGTTTAGGTTGGGATGTTTTGCTGAATCTCCTATGTTTGCTTGAAAGGAGATTCAGCCACAGAGAAACATGCTCTTCAGCAGATCCAACCACTAATCGGTTCAATAGCTGACTATGCTCCCTGGAGGTGGAGGTGGGGTCCCTTTGGAGGTGAGTCATGAGGGACATGATGGGGAAGGGATTTCTCTTGTCCCTTGCCCATCTTTACACCTGGCTGCCTGGCACTGAGCCCCTTATCTTTGCCATGCTTTGCTGACATGCCACTCCTGCCTTGAGGCCTGCCATGCCTTTTCTGTTTGGAGCTAGCCAATCATGGAACAAATTGTCGGAAAACACACACACACACACACACACACACACACACACACACACACACACACAATGTTCGTTCTTTAATTTAAAGTTGTGGGGAGCTGGACGGATGGTATGGTGGGTAACGTGCTTGCCTACCGAACGCAAAGCCCTGAGTTCAATTCCCCAGAATGGCATATAGCTGAGTGTGGGAGTGAACACTTATAATCCCAGCAGTAGGGAGGTTGATGCAGGAGGATTGTCTTGAATTCAAGGGTAACCTGGGCTATATAGTGAATTCTGTACCAGCCAGGGCTGCAGAGTGAGACCCTATATCAAAAAAAAAAAAAAAAAAGAAAGAAAGAAAAGAAAAAGACATTGTAGCTGTGGGGTATCTTGTCCCAGAAACAGGAAAATGAAAGTGAAAAAAATGAAGTAGATAACATTTTAAAAATAAGCATTTGTTGACTACATATAGTGCTCGCCAACTGCGTACACTTCACCTATGTAAATGCCTAAAATAGAAACATAAAAATATATACAATAGTTCTATCAGTGTAATAATTCTGATATAGCAGCATTACTGGATTTTTTATTTGAAAAAATTTAAATTTTAAAATTATTGTTATAGAATCATATAAGTCTGAACAATATAAGATAATTATATGTAAAATGTTCAGTTGAGTCTCATTAGTAATAAAATATTTGGTGGCTTCTGTAATACTGTCTTTTTAGTCCTTGTGTCTACCTTCATGATGAAATGCTATCTTTTTAAATTTAGCTAAGTAATAGGCAACATAATTGCACATTTTTGTAGAAGATACCATCCTTAAAGTAAAATACAGCAAACTTGTTGTTTTATTCCTTTGCTACCATAAAAAATAGTCTTGTCTTCATTTGCAAAAAGGTTGCTGCACAGTCCTGATCTTTTACTGATAATTTCCCTGACTGAATAAAATTAAGTCTCTAAAAATCTTCCTAATTTTATTGTTTGTTCATTTTTAAAATATTTACCTCTATCTTTCACTGCCAATTTTAATACTTTCAGGCAGAAAAAGACTATTAATTACATGCCTAATTTTTAAGAGAGTCTTTTTTATTGCTCTGCTGAATTCAAAATGAAACAAACAGTTTAACGGCTTCAAATGCCCAAGTTCACTCTAATAATTTAACTGAAAATAGCACTACAGAGAAACAAAGGAGGCTAAACCAATTCTTGAAAATAATATAGGATGGCACCAATAGACCAGAAAATTGATGAATTTTGGAATAGATGAAGCACATTGTATCCAATTGCTAGAGAAACTAATCATTTTCTGTTTATGAACTAAGGTCAGGAAGCTTACTGCTTGCTAATTGGCAACTGGCCATATTTCTTTAAGAGTAGTCAGCAACTTCATGGTATCAAATAAAGAATCACTTGAAACAAGGGAATTTCTGATTCGTAAGAAAGGAAAGAGCGAATACCACGAATCTAGATTAGATGTCACCCATATTTTTGCCATTCTTTTAAAATTATAATGAAAAAAGGAATAATGAAATTTTATTACAACACACACACACACACACACCTATGCACAAATGTTAGCTATAGTTTGTTTTAAACAGGTTGTACATGCCTGTTTTACAAATAAATATTTTACAACTGTCACATTTAATAGACAAGGACCCTCTAAATCATCTTTTGAAGAGTTGAGTGTTTTTGCAGATCTCTTGTTGCCTTAGGTCATCATGGTTCTGTTGGTGAGAGGTACAGATCAGTTAGGGTTGAATAATGTTTTCTTTCCTATAAGGATTTCTTCAGTTAGCTTGTATATTTCTTGATTTTCTTGAGTTTGTTTATGTTTTTATTTTTAGCTCCATTTTCAACCTATTTAGGTTGAAGATTCTAACTCTAACTTTCTATTGCTCTAATCTCCTACACCTTTCAGTGAAGGACATTCAAGTCACAGTAGTGCCAGTGATCCAAAGACTAGACAACTATTGGCAGATAATGGAAAACATTTGGCATTGAGACCCATGCCATCATTAACAGAATGAATGGTATCTGTGGGACTGATATATTCTAAGATAAACCAGTTTTCATATAAAATCAATGGAATAAATCTTTTTTTTTTCTCAGCAGCATATATTTATTTTTTCCCAAAATAAACTATATATTTTTTCATTACTTTCTCATTGCTGGGTCAGAATACCCAACATCTACAACTTTATGAAGGAGACATTTAGTTTAACTTACAGTTTCAGAAGGTCACAGTCAGCTCACAAGTATGCTGCTTAAAATGGTGGGACTAAGTAAGGCCAAAGCCAGAGAGAAAGAGTGCCTAATGGCATAGCAGAACAGAGAAAAACAGGGAAAAATGGTGGAACAAGCACATACCTTTTTATGTCACACTCCAAGCACCCACCACTTCCAGCCATTCCCCAAACCCCAACAGTACACAGATACATGAGACTTTTCAGGGACAATTCAGACCCAGCCCACATCACTAAGGTTATATAGGCGTCAATAAATAAAACTAAATGTAAATAACCTACTATGTATTTTCATATTACAATGCAGTAAAGCTAGAATGCAACAGCAAAGTCAACTAAGAAAGAAAAAGATACAAAAATAAATACAGATCAAATAATATATTATTTAACAAGAAATAGACCACATAAGACACCAAGGAATACATTAACAAAATGGTCTCAGAATCAAACAGCAATGCTCTATACCAGAGTCTATGGGAAACGATGAAAGGAAACCAAAATAAATATAAATAGCTATGAATTCATGCATAAATGAAGAGCAATCTTAAGCAAAAAAAAAAAAAAAATCTAATGATACATCTCAAGGTTATTGAAAATCAAGAACAATTCAAATGCAAAATCAGCAAAAAAAGAACATCAGAGTGGAAATTAATGAACAGAAGTAGAGACTAAAAAATAATAAAAATATTAAATCAAAAAATCTTTTTCTCAAAAGAGTTAATAAGATTGATTAACCCTTAAGTAATATCATCAAAAAAGAAAGAAAATGCTGAAATTAATGAAATTAGAAATTTACAAGATCAAATTAAGGCAGATACTGATCAGAATTTGAGGACTATAAGAATCTGTTTTGAAAATCTCTATATCGATAAGGTGGAGAATCTTTATAGTGTTGATAACTTCTTTTGCTCTGTGGAAACTTTTTAATTTGACATAATCACATTTGCTAATTCTGGTGGCTATTCCTTTTGCTTTTGTTGTTTTATTAAAAAAAAAGTCCTTGCCAACACCTATATCTTTTAGATATTTGCCTAATTTGTTTATCTAAAAGTTCAGTGTTTCAATTTTAATTTCTAAGTGTTTGATTCATTTTGATTTAATTTTAGTGCTTAATTTGATTTAATTTTAGTGTGTCTGGATTCATTTTTATGCATGAGGATGTCCAAGTTTTACAGCACCATTTTTTGAAGAGGCTGTCTTTTTTCAAGTCAGGCTTTTGGCTCCATTATCAAAGATCAAGTTTCTGAGGGTATATGAATTTGTTTCTAGAACCACAGTTCTGTTCCACTGATCTACCTGTCATTTTTGTGTCAGTGCCATATAATTTTTGTGACTATTGCTTTGTAATATAACTTGATGTCTGGAATCGTAATGCATGCTGCCTTTTTCTTGTTAGTCAGGAGAGCTTTGGCTATTTTAGGTCTCCTTTGGTTCCATATGAACTTATGAATTGTTTGTTCAAGTTCTGTTAAAAAAGTTGGTATTTTGATAGGAATTGCATTGAATCTGTATATTAGTTTTGGCAGTATATTATTATATTTTATCTATAATAATTCTACCTTCCCAATAACAGGGGATGTCTTTCCATTTTCTTATGTCTTCTACAATTTCTTTCTTCAGTATAATACAGTTTTCTTTATATAGGTCCTTCACTTCCCTGATTAGGTTTACTCCTATGTATTTAAATCTGTGCTTGGCTATTGAGAATGGAATTTTTCTTCTGAGCTCTTTCTCAGTAAGTTCATTGTTGGTGTAGAGAAAGGTTATTGATGTGTTAGTATTAATTTTGTAGCCTGCTATTTGGCTACATTTGTTTATAATTTCCAGAAGTTTCAAAGTGAAATTTTTGGTGTCTTCTATGTAGATAATCATATCATCTGAAAATAAAGATAGTTTAACTTCTTTCTGATATATATTCCCTTTACTTAAATTTCTTGCCTGATTACTATGGCAAATATTTCAAGGACTATGTTGAATAAGAGTGATGAGAATGGACAGCATTGTTGCATTCCTGACTTAAGAGGAAATGCTTTCAATTTCTCTTCATTTATTATATTTGCAGTAGGTTTGGCCTACATGGCTTCTATCAGTTTGAGGTAAGGTCCTTTTATACTTATTTTTATCATGAAAGTAAGGTGAATTTTATCAAAGACTTTTTCTGCGTCAATTGAGATGATCATGTGGTTTCTGATTTTACTTTTTCTGATGTTATATATTCCAATGTTTGATTTACTTAGGTTGAACCAGTCTTGTGTCCCAGAAATGAAATGCCCGTGATCATGATGTGTGATCTTGATCTTTCTGATTACTTGCTGGATTCTATTTGCCAGAATCTTATTGAGAATTTATGCACCTATATTGGTTAAAGAGATTAGTCTATAATTTTTTTTTTCCTGGTTAAGTTTTTGTCTGGTTTTGGAACTAGGATGATGCTAGCCTCTGGAAAAGAGCTTGGCAGTATTCCTCCTCTTTCAACCTCATTGGAACAGTTTGTAAAGCGCAGAAGCTAGTTCTTTGCCAAAGTACTGAAAAAATCTTGCTGCTATTTCATTTGGGCTCTGACTTTTTGTTTCTGTAGGTAAAAAGAGAACAAAAGAATGGAAAGGAAAAGGATAACCAACAGGAAGTAAAGTCAAGGCAAGTTGAGACGAGTCCCCCAAGGAAGGAAGGAAACAACTCATATATCCTTCCAGATCTCATCCCAATGATCAGCCCCTCCTGGATCAAGAAATAGAAATGTGGTAAGTCACCACTATATGCCTATAATCCAATTTACGTGCTTGTATTCCACCTCTCCAGACTAGGCCCCAATCTCCCAACAGCACATGGCTCCATAGACAATCCATAACATTCAAATACATGAGATTTTTGGGGGATATTTCAGATTCCAAACACAATAAATAGGGAATTTTCATATGAAAAAGGTCAAATGGTCAATAAATACATGAAACTGTGTTCAAGATCCTTAATTAGAGAAGTGCAAATCCAAATATCCCTAAGATACCATCTAACTCCAGAGAGAGTGGCATATATCAAGAACACAAACATTAGTCAGTGCTGCTGAGGTTATGGGGGAAAAAGAACTCTCTTGAACTGCTGGTTGGAAAGTAAACTTGTACAATCACTATGGAAAGCAATATGGAAGTTTTTAAAGAGATTGGAAATAAATACCATCTTCAATCCAGAGATACCTCTTTTGGGAATTTTCCAAAAAAAAAAAAGAATTAAAAACAGCAAGAGAAGCATGTATACCCATGTTTATAACAACACAACTAACGGTGGTTAAAATGTGGAAGATACCAAAATACCCATCGACACACCAATGGATACATAAATTGTGGTATTTACACACAATGAAATACTACTGACCTAAGAAGACAGATAGTCTGGAGGCTTTTGTAGGCAAATGAATGTTACTTGAGACCATCATGCTCAGTGAAGTGAATCAGAAGGAAAAGGTTAAATTTTGAATGGTTTCTTCAATATGAGAAACCCAGATCACAATTGTTTCATAGAACTAATGGAGGAGAATAATGGGAATTGGAAAGGAGGGGAAGGAAGTGGGAAGGTCGAAGAGGGAGAAGGGAAGGATTTGTAATTTTGCCATGGTATGAATATGCAAAAATAGCCAGATTTTGAAAGCTCCTTTAAAAAGTCAATGCACTAATATTCATAATTCTAACTGCATTCTTCACAGAACTAAAAAAAGCCTTCAAATTTTTATAAAACCTGAAAAGATCCAGAATATATAAGACAAGGAATCACAAATCAAGAATTCAAAAAAATAGTACAAAGAAACAGTGATTAAGTCTACTTGGTACTGATATAAGAACAGAAAAGAAGACCAGAGGTAGAAAATTGAGGATACTGAAAAAAACAATCTCAAAATCCCATAGTCATCAGATATTTGACAAGTGAGCCAAAACAATCACCAGGAGAAAAGACCGCATTTTCAACAAATGGAGTACTGGGAAAACTGATTTGAACATGCAGGAGAATAAAATTAGACCCATATCTATCACCACACACTATAATCAAATCAAAATGTATCAAAAAACCTGGACATCAAATCAGAAAGGCTAAAGTCTTGAAAGAAAAAAATAGGTGAAACCGTAGAAGAAATAAAAATGCAAAAAGTCTTTCTGCACAGATCACCAACTGCACAGAAAATCTCAGCAAAAATTTAAAAATGATACTAGGTTAAACTAAAAAGATTTTGCACAAAAAAGAAACAATCAAGAAGGTAAATAGACAACAGAGAAAGTGGGAGAAGATATGTGCCAATAACACTTCAGACAAAGGATTAATATCTAGAATATAGAGGGAACACAAAAGTATAAAACCCCCTAAAATAAATAATCTCATAAACAAGTGGGCAGCTGAAATGAAAAGAACCTTCTCAGAAGATGAAGTAGAAATGGGCCAACAAGCACAGCAAAATGTTCTCTCTGTCAATGGCCATCAGAGAATTACAAGCAAATCAATGTTGAGGTTTTATCTCACCACAGAAAGATCGGTCTACACCAAGATCTCAAAAACCAGCAATTATTGGCAATGATGCAGAGAAAAAAGAACTGTAACCCATTGTTGGGGAAAGTGCAATCTGGTACAACCATTATGGGATTCAATCTGGAGGTGACTTAGAAAGGTGAGAATAGAAATAACATTTGATCCACCTACTGCTCTACTGGGTATGTTCCCAAAAGAAATATAGTCAACATAGCAAAAAGGTAAGTACATATCCATGATTATAGCAACACAATTCCTAACAGCCAAATCCTGGAAATAACCCATCTGTCCTTCAATAAAAGAATGGTTAAAGGAGATGTGGTACCAATACACAATGGAATAGTTTGCAGTCACAGAGAAAGATAGATATGAAGCTTTTGAATGAAATGGGGCCACCTTACGTCAATAACACTCAGTGAAAGAGATCAAGCACAAAAGATAGAATCTAGATCGGTGTCCCTCTTATAAAATGCCCAAAAATAATGACATAAAAAGGTCTCAGTACGAATGAAAGGGTAGGTAAAAAGAGGCGATAGTCAGCTACAAAAGGGGCGAAACTCTGAAAAAGAAGTGCACATAGACAATGATTCTTCAAACCCCATGTCTCTAATATGTTATAGAATTTGAAATTCACATATTTACAAAATAAAAAATGATAAAATATTTTCTTTCATTTATTGATGATCAAATGTTTGGTCTGAAAGTAGTTTATGGTAAAGCTTTGTTCAAGAAACACATTGCTTCTAAAGTATCTAGAAAGTTAATTGGTCCTTCCTGGCAGTTTGGTAGAAACCATTCCAAGGTAGCAGGGGGACAAATTTAACACGGGGAAGGAGGAGGCACCTGTGAGGGTCTTAAGAAAGGGCACTGTCCTGCACTACCACAAAAACATAAAGCGTAAGAGTGGGGTGTGAGACAGCATAGGCTTGCTGTGAGAGCCCATGATGCCTGCTGGTACCAAGTGCCCCAGGGTATTCTCCTCTCCCACCTGTCAGATGGTTCCATAGTGGTACAGTCCAGTTGCCAGGTTCAGGTTCCAATTCCAGACCAAACAATAGGCTGTTCGAGGCCAAGAGCCAATGTGGTCTTGAGCCATGGAGGAGCCCAGTGCTGGTCTGCAGATCGGCTTGGGGCTGTTCCTAGAAAGACTACTACTCAGGCTTGCGATGCTATTGCCGGAAGACAAGAGACCAGGCCCCAACAGCATACAGATTTACACAGCTGTGCTTGGGGTCCTGGCTGTGCTCATAGTCACTCTAAGGAGCATTCGGTCCATCAGAAGCCGCCTTTACGTGAGGCGAGAGAAGAGGCTGGCCCTTCAACTTTCCTCTGTAATAGAGGACAAGTGCCAGCTCCTTGAAAAACTTAGGGGAG